>JAOBYF010107891.1:0-11527 GCA_025403605.1 Parazoanthus darwini | reverse complement strand
ACGACCCCTGGTTTACTAGACCAGTGCTCTAACCACTGAGCTACAAAGGCGACGTTAGAGAAACAGTGATTCTGAACTTTCTTATTTTGTTACTGATTTTTAGTTTTTGTCAAATGTGATTGGGTCTCGTAGCAGCCTGCTAACGAGAAATTCTCAGTCAGGATCTTAGCAACCTGAAAAACCGTAAATTATTAAAGTGATAAACTAAACAACTATGTCGTTTGCACAGGTCTTGAAAAGACCCTGATAACGTACGAGGTTTTTCCTTTGAAAATGTTTTGAATTGTAGCAAAATATCCTTGGATTCTGTTAAAACATCCTCGAAATTCCCTGAAGGATTTTGTTGACTATTTGAATCATTTCAGGATATATTTTATCAAAAATAGTTTTAAAATGAAAAGCGTGCATGACAAGTATTTTTGTTGTAAAACGAAGCCTTGAAAATTTGATAAAAGTAATGAAGATTTATTTCTCGAAGAGCTGTAAAATTGTCACGAAAAAACTTCGTAGCAACTGAGCTGCAGAGGCAGTGATGTTCATTTAGGTTGTTCAGTTGAAATCATTCACAAAAGAAAAAGAAATATGAAGGGAAAAATAACTTTCAAAGCATCCGGAGATATGTGAACGTTTGACTCCTGGATTGCCAGGACTTGTGCTCTAACCACTGAGATACAAAGGCGGTGTTGTTCATTTAAGTCTTTACATTCACAACTTAAAGAAACTATGAAAGAAGAAAAAAAAGATTTCTAAAAGCCTCTGGAGAAGGTGGAACTCTCGACCCCTGGTTTACGAGACCATTGCTCTGACCACTGAGCTACAGAGGCGTTGATGTTCCGCTTTTTCTTTGATTTAAAATTATTCACTTTTTATAAAAATATGAAAGAAAAATGTTTTAAAAGCCTTAAAAGATTTAAACTCTCGACCCCTGGTTTACTAGACCAGTGCTCTAACCACTGAGCTGTCGAGATGTAGATATTCGATTGTTTCTTTGAGTTGGAATCACTCACAAAATTTAGAAAAAAAATGATTTTGAAAATCTTTGGAGATATTCAATTATCGTCCCCTAAATTGCAAGACTAGTGCTCTATCCAGCAAGCTGCAAAGATGCTACTTTACATGTTTTTTTTTCTTTGATTTCATTAAACTCTAAAATATTTTGCTTTAAAAAATTATGATATATGTATTTAAATTATAGAGAAAGAAGGTTGAAAAATCAAGCCCCTGGTGAGAATTGAACTCACGACCCCTGGTTTACAAGACCAGTGCTCTAACCACTGAGCTACAGAGGCGCTGTGTATATTTTGTTGAATTATCAAGATATAGAAGAAATCTGTCGAGCATGCTTGCTATGTGCACATTGTCGTTATGGCAACTAAACGAAGTTTGCTTGCATCAATTCAAATTTGTCATGTTATTAGACGAAGTGGTCACTATTTTGGATGAGATCTTTTGTTTCCGATTTTCGGGAAAAAGCAATTCCGAAAAAAGTTCAACTGTTATGCTGTCAATTTCTCCGTACTTACGAACAATTGGCCCTTTTAACATCGCTTTCAATGTAAGTTAACGTTTGTACATGACGTATCCAGTCGCGAGATTCGTGGCAGCTTTGTACCTAAACAAACGGAGGTAATCGTTGTTAACGTAAATTTTTAATGTTAATACTCAGATTCAAAACATCCCTGACGTGTAGACTTTGGTTTTATGACAACATTTCCTGTTTTTCACTCTGTTATATTACCTATGACGCTGGTTGGAACAGAGTTGTTGAATAAAGGGTACTGAATCTTTTGGTCATATAACTATTTTCAATTATATATTTCTCAAAAGATCTAGGATTTAAAACAAAAACAATATTTTTTTAGAATTGGAGAAATTTTCGGATTGCATGGGCACATGCTCAATCGAGACTACCCCGAAAACCATTTAAAATCGTTCTTAGTACGAAAATAGATATTCATGTTCTCATAATGGAGGATATGCACAATGACGTCGCAGGATGCATAAGACAAGTTCGCTCTTATTTTCCATTGAGAAAGTGCGGATTAGAATTAAACTGCTAATCGTTTTTTCGATAATTTGTCCACAAGAACAATTTTCTTGAATGTTTAATCGGAAAATCCTATCGCGCTGTTTCGTAAGCGTGAAAATTATCGTTTGTTTACATTTTGATTTGCGTTACTTCAATCCCACAATGCAACAGTACGCAGTATTTTGAAACTGAAATACCACTTATACAAAGATACAATCGACAAAATTATCGAGAATCTTAGTAAACAACAGTATTACTTCATTTAAGTTCAAAAAATGCAGAATAAGATTTCTGCAGAACGTTTGAATATGGAACTCACAACCCCTCCTTTACTAGACCAGAGCTCTAATTGAGCTACAAAGGCTGTGATGTTTGTTTCAGTTTTTTAGTAAAAATATTTTGGAAATATTCAAAAAAGGATGATAAAAAACAATTTTTCAAGCCCCAGTGAGAATTGAACTCACAACCCCTGGTTTACTAAACCAGTGCTCTAACCACTGAGCTACAAAGGCTGTGATGTTCGTTTCAGTTTTTTAGTTAAATTATTTTGGAAATACAGTGTATTCAAAAAGGGATGATAAAAAATATTTTTGAAGCCCCTGGTGAGAATTGAACTCACGACCCCTGGTTTACTAGACCAGTGCTCTAACCACTGAGCTACAAAGGCGACGTTAGAGAAACAGTGATTCTGAACATTCTTATTTGGTTACTGATTGTTATTTTTTGTGAAATATGATGGGGGTGTCCTAGCAGCGTGTTAACGAGTATTTCTCAGTCAGGATCTTGGCAACCTGGAAAACCGTAAATTACTAAAGTAAATAACTAAGCAACTATATCGTTCGCACAAGTCTTGAAAAGACCCTGATAACGTACGAAGTTTTTCCTTTGAAAATGTTTTGAATTGTAGCAAAATGTCCTTGGATTCTGTTAAAACATCCTCGAAATCCCCTGAAGGATTTTGTTGACTATTTGAATCATTTCAGATGTATTTTATCAAAAATAATTTTAAAATGTAAAGCGTGCATGACAAATATTTTTGTTGTAAAACGTACCTTGAAAATGTGATAAAAGTACTGTAGATTTGTTTCTCGAAGAGCTGTAAATCTGTCACGAGAAACCTTCGTAACAACTGAGCTGCAGATGTAGTGACGGTCATTTTGGTTCTTCAGTAGAAATCATTCACAAATGAAAAAGAAATATTAAGGGGAAAATAGTTTTAAAAAGATCTGGAGAGAATTGAACTGTCAACTCCTGGTTTTCCAGGACTAGTGATCTAACCACTGAGCTACAGAGGCTGTGTTGTTCATTTAAGTCTTTAATTTGAGTGGGAATCTTCGTCTACAAGACCAGTGCGTTAACCACTGAGCTACAGAGGCTGCATTGTTCGATGCGGTCGTTGAGTTTTAAATCATCGTATACTAAAGTAAAGATAGAAAAAAGATTTTAAAAGTCTCTGGAGAGATTTGAACTCTCGACCCCTGGTTTACGAGACCAGTGCTCTAACCACTGAGCTACAGAGGCGTTGATGTTCTGCTGTTTCTTTGATTTGAAATTATTCACTTTTTATAAAAATATGAAGGAAAAAAAGATTTTAAAAGCCTCTAGAGAGATTTGAACTCTCGACCCCTGGTTTACGAGACCAGTGCTCTAACCACTGAGCTACAGAGGCGGTGATGCTCGAGTGTGTCTTTGAGTTGAAATTATCACTTTTTAAAAAATATGAAGAAAAAAGATTTAAAGGTCTGTGGAGAGAATTGAACTCTCGACCCCTGGTTTACTAGACCATACTCTAAACACTGAGCTGTAGGGACTGTGCTTTTCATTTATTTCTTTGGGTTGGAATCACTCACAAATTGGAAGACAGTTACCGCTACCGGCTTCACATGTTCTTTTTTTCTTTGATTCAAATAAACTAAAAAATATATTTTTTTTAAAAAAAATATGATGCATGCATGTGTTTAAATTATAGAAAAAGAAGGTTAAAAAATCAAGCCCCTGGTGAGATTTGAACTCACGACCCCTGGTTTACAAGACCAGTGCTCTTACCACTGAGCTACAGAGGCGCTGTGTATATTTTGTTGAATTATCAAGACATAGAAGAAATCTGAGGAGCATGCTTGCCATGTGCGAATTGTCGTTATGACAACTGAACGAAGTTTGCTCGCTTTAATGTTGTTGGACGAAGTGGTCACTATTTGGGATGTGATCTTTTGTTTCCGATTTTTGGGAAATAGTAACTTCCAAAAAGGTTAACTCTTATGGTGTCAGTTGCCCCGTACTTACGAACACTTTTTACAATTGGCCCGTTTAACATCGCTTTTAATGTAAGTTAACGCTTGTACATGAAGTATCCGTTCGCGAGATTCGTGGCAGCTTTGCACCTAAACAAACGGAGGTAATCGTGATTACTTATGTGTTGTTAACATATATTTAACATATATAACATCCCTGACGTTTAGAAGTTGGTTTTATGACAACGTAGCCTGTTTTTCAGTCAGTTATAATACCTATGACGTTGGCTCGAAGAGACTGTAGAATGAAGGGTACGGAATCTTTTGGTGGCTTTTATAACTATTTTCAATTATAAATTTCTTAAAACATCTAGGATTTAAAACAAAAACAATACTTTTTTAGGATTGGAAAAAAATTCGAAGTGTATGGACACATGCTCCATCAAGTCTACCACGAAAACCATATAAAATCGGTCTTGGAACAAAAATACATATTCATGTTCTCTAAATGGAGCATATGCATTATGTTGAAGCACCCTGGTAACTTCTTTGAAAATAAAACATTTTCAATTAAAAGTACTTTCTTTCTCTTAACTGCAAATTATCGTATTTTAAAAAAGTTTTTCTTTATTCCCCCATCTTTTTGTCTATTTTTCATTGTAAAATACTGATTTGTATAGGTTTTCCCTACTGATTTATTTAGATTTACCCAATACATATCATTTGTACTGACCTGCCAATATTAGTGCATATTACAGGCAGGTCACTTAAATCGTATTACTCTTAACAAGAATAGTTATTCGCCCAATTCCGACTGACGTCGCAGGATGCATAAGACAAAATCGCTCTTATTTAAGAGCTAATACGCTAATCTTTTCTTCGCTTATTTCACCACAAGAACAACTTGCTTAAAAGATTAATCGGAAAATCCTATCGCGCTGTTTTGTAAGCGAGAAAAAAATATCGTTTGTTTATATTTTCATTTGCCTTACTTCAATCCCACAATTCAACACTAACGCCGTATTTTGAAACTGAAATTTCACATATCCTGCTGCAGATATAGTCCACAAAATTAACGAGAATTTTAGTAAACAACAGTATTACTTCATTAAAATCATAATAATGCTACAAATGAAACAAGTAAAACAAAACTATTGGAAACTCTAGAAAAACAATACCGCAAGTGTCGAGTTTATGGCACAACATGCAAAGGTATTTCAAATTGCTCCTATTCTTTCTTAAATGGATGTTTAAAGTGGCCATATCCTATTTCTTTTTTTAAATATTTTTTATCTGAAAGTGCAAATTAATCCAAGAACGTCTGTGAAAAAATGTTGAGATTTTAACAAAACACATTTTTTTACAAATATTTGAGAACGTTCAAAGTTTTCGCCATTTTGGAACACCGTTTACCTTTGTTGACAAAGGAGCCGTGACGTCATGTGACGTATATTAAGGAACACTTCGCTTCACCTGCGTGTAAACAAGTGCGAGGTTTTGAGATTCCTGACTGTTTCTTTGTATTCAAAAACTCAAGTAGTTCTTTTCACTGTTTTTGTGTGGGCAAACTCTGTGCAAGGCAGCGCTGGTTCCTGAATGTACGTCAAAAACAGTAGTCGTGAGCCTATAAGTCTCATTGACCAGTGGAACTGGTTGACCAAAGAAAAATAGATTTTGACAGTTCTCAAATCGCAAATTTTTTTCCCGAACGTTATTGTATTAATGTGTACTTACAAATAAGAAATTAAAAAATGTTTATGAGTTGCATTACGTGATAGGGTGGTACAACGTGAAAAAGGGGTGTTCTGGGACGCAGAGGGAGTTAAACAAGACATAATAATATTTCTAATAACCTCTGGAGAGAATTGAACTCTCGACCCCTGGTTTACTAGACGAGTACTCTAACAACTGAGCTACAGAGGCTGTTCTGTTCATTTCGGTTGGTGAGTTGAAATTAATCACAAACTAAAACAACTATGGAGGAAAAAAAGATTATTAAAAGCCTCTGGAGAGAATTGAACTCTCGACCCCTGGTTTACTAGACCAGTGCTCTAACCTCTGAGCTACAGAGGCTGTTCTGTTCATTTCAGTTGGTGAGTTGGACTAATTCACAAACTAAAACAACTATGGAGGTAAAAAAGATTGTTAAAAGCCTCTGGAGAGAATTGAACTCTCGACCCCTGGTTTACAAGACCAGTGCTCTAACCTCTGAGTTACAGAGGCTGTTCTGTTCATTTCGGTTGGTGAGTTGGACAAATTCACAAACCAAAACAACTGTGGAAGAAAAAAAGATTGTTAAAAGCCTCTGGAGAGAATTGAACTCTGGACCCCTGGTTTACTAGACCAGTGCTCTGACCATTGAGCTGCAGAGTCTGTGTTGTTCATTTCGGTCGATGAGTTGGAATCATTCACAAACTAAAATAATTATGGAAGAACAAAAAATATTTTTTTAAAAGCCTCTGGAGAGAATTGAACTCTCGACCCCTGGTTTACGAGACCAGTGCTCTAACCATTGAGCCACAGAGGCGCTGATGTTCATTTTCGTCGTTGAGTTTGAAATCATGGTAAATTAAAGTAAACATTGAAAAAAAAAATTCAAAAGCCTCAGTAGAGAGTTGACTACTCACAAACCCTGGTTTACTAGACCAGTGCTCTGACCACTGAACTACAGAGGCTGTGAATAGCTTTGATCCCAGAGATTTGAACTCTGGAGTCCTGGTTAAAGAGACCAGTGCTCTAACCACTGAGCTATAAAGGCTGTGTCATTCGTTTCGTTCAACGAGTTGAAATTAATCACTAACTAAAACAGCTATTGAAGAAAAAAGATTTCTATAGAGCCTCTGGAGAGATTTGAACTCTCGACCCCTGGTTTACTAGACCAGTGCTCTAACCACTGAGCTTCAGAGGCTGTGCTGTTAATTTCGGTCGATGAGTTGGAAACATTCACAAACTAAAATAAATATGGAAGAAAAAAAGAAATTGAAAGCCTCTGGAGAGGGTTTGAATTCTCTACCTCTGGTTCACTAGACCAGTGCTCTAACAACTCTGGAATCCAGGTTAAAGAGACCAATGCTGTACCCGCTGAGCTACAGAGGCGGTGAAGTTCCTTTTGGTCGTTGAGTTTGAACTCATCATTAACTAAATGTAAAAGAAAAAAATTATAAGTTTCTGCAGAGAATGTCATTTCTCGACCCCTTGTTAATAAGACCAGACGTGTTCTAACCGCTAAACTTTAGAGGCTGTGCTGTTCCTTTTGAGTTTGAAATCATCATTAACTAAATGTAGAAGAAAAAAGATTTCTATAGAGCCTCTGGAGAGAATTGAACTTTGGACCACTGGTTTACAAAACCAGTGCTCTAACCACTGAGCTACAGAGACGGTGCTGTTAACTTCGGTTGTTGAGTTTGAAATCATCAGAAGATGCAATTAGAAATAATGTACAAGAAAGAAGGTTTTAGAAGCCTCTGGAGAGATTTGAACTCTCGACCTCTGGTTTACGAGACCGGTGCTCTACGAGTTGAAATTATACGCTAATTAAAAGAAATATGAATGGAAACTGATTTAAAAGGCTCTGAAGATAATTGAATCTCGACCTCTGCTTTTTTGACCAATGTTCCAACCACTGAGCTACAGAGGCTGTGCCGGTCGGTTCGATCGTTGAGTTGGAAATCACCATAAAGTAAATTAGAATCCATGGTGAGATTTGAACTCTCGATCTCTGGTTTATTAGACCAGTTTTGTAACCACCGAGCTACAGAGGCTGTTATCGAATCTTAGCCCAATGAATGTAGCCGATGTTGGCAAATAGCAATCCTTTGAATACAAAATCCATCTGATACAATGTGACTTTCATCTTGCCCACTTAGGGAGCCGTGCAACACCCAGTGGTACGGATGCTAGTTTCACGAAAATGGTCCAAGTACGCGCACTTTTTGTTCAGGTGAGTACTGTGGCGGTTACGTAACAAAAATATGCACAGATGCAGGTACATGCTTTTGATATGTGAAATCCCAGTCTCGAACCAAATAGACCGCTTTCTTAATACACCCCAGTGGCCGCGAACACAACTTCCAGTCGAGGCCAGTGAGGCCAAAATACAGCAAATGTATGATAAGTTGGAACTTGACCTCCATTTGAAGTTATTGTTTATGATCACTGGAGCAAATTATGATTGTAGTGTATGGCTCACGATCCTGCACGTATTTCAGCCGGTGACTTTGCCTGGATTGGACTAAACCAAATATAGATTTATATAGATTTTTTGAACAAGTCGATTGAACTCACATAGAATTCAGATATGGTAACGCTGGATCATGTACGTGGCCTGATGACGGGTCTGGACATCAAAACGGTTCATCGATATATGTGAACACTACCTCTTTGAAATTGAATACGTTTTATAAGGGTGAAACACTCTCCTTCCCCAATCAATGTCTAACTAACACATGAAAGCTACAGCGGACGCTTTATCTTGCTTTATTTATCTAGAACATTTTGAATGCTTTTGGAAGTTAATCTATGGTTCAATTTGCGTGGACAAATAGACCAAACGTTTATCTTTTTTGCGTAAGTTTCTTTCGGGCAGTTGTAAGATTTTGATACCGCTTTCCTGTTTTTGTCCCCTGTTATGACATTCTCCAGCTGTGTGTTTCTTGACCTCCTCCTGGTCGTGTTGTTTTTCGCCCTTATTTTCCCCGATCCACGCGAGCGAACTACACTGACCAAATATGGAGATAACATAAGCTAATACGGTTTTTTTACAGTCTCAAACTTTGTGTTATCTGTTCTGTCATTTGTACGTCGTCTCTCGTCCTCATCTGCGGCTCCACCCGAGCGGACTCCACTAAATATGTAGATTAGATTACTTAATAATGTATTGGTTTTTGCTTTATCGTTCTTTCCTTAGTATCCAAGCTGTGTGCTATCTCTTTTTTCTGGCCGTGTTGTCTTTTGCCCTCATCTACGGTTCAACCCGACCGGACCCCAACAAATACACCAACCATGGAGACCATCTGAGAGCCCTGTGTGAAGTGATATCCATCCTCTTCATCATGTTTTACATCTTAGTGGAGATCGATCAGATGGAAAAGTAAGTACTTTATCTGCTATATTACCAACTTCACATTTAAGAATAAAACTGCACTAAATGTAATATGGCGATTTAAATAAGAATCGAGGAGTTAACAAATTGGGTTATCCTAACTGTTTCTGAAGGTGCTTAAAGGGCAAGGGGTACAAGTACAAGTGAGTACCAAAAAAAAATAATTAACCAATAGGCCCTTTGCAGCTTGAGGTCATATGGTACAAAGTATGCCTAACTGAAACTCAAAAGAATGTGAAAAACTCCAAAACAAAACACAATTAACTAGAAAAGTGTGATTTTTCTTTCTTTTACATTTCCCAGGGGAGCCTTGCACATTCTTCTGCCCTCAAGTAGGGCGTATTTTGTACCATGTGATCTCTAGCTGCAAAGAGTCAATTGTTTATGAAAGCTTAACTTTTAGAATAAATCAACTTGGCTGATAATGAACAAGAACGATGGCAATGATAACAATTCTAATATCAGACGATTGATTTATTCAGTAAGGTTCTATGGTTTCATTAAAACTTGCTAAATAACTCAGTTTTTTGCCGGTTGGTTGCCATTTTGAGTATTAAAATATAAAGGCACTCGTTAATGTCAATGCCACTTCTTCTGTCTGTTTTACAACATGAAATATTCTTTTAAAGAGAGGGAGTACGGTATTATAAAGATCTATACAACCTGTTGGACTGGCTTGGACTGCTTCTGACGCTGTTTGTACTTCCGCTACGTGTGTTCGATATAAAAGAGCAGTGGGTGTTGGCTTCACTGGGATTTCTGTTCAATTTCATGAGGCTGTTCAAGTTCTCCTGTGTTACAAGGTACGTTTGTGTTTATTGGCTTCACTTGGATTTCTGTTTAACTTCATGAGGCTGTTCAAGTTCTCCTGTGTTACAAGGTACGTTTGTGTTTATTGGCTTCACTGGGATTTCTGTTTAACTTCATGAGGCTGTTCAAGTTCTCCTGTGTTACAAGGTACGTTTGTGCTTATTGGCTTCACTTGGATTTATATTTAACTCCATGAAGCTCATTGTTCAAGTTCTACTGTATTGCCAGGTATGTATTCTGGAGTATTTACCTCACTGGGGTTTTGTTTACTTCGTGAATCTATTCAAATTCCCCTGAGTTACAAGATGCGTACTGTTTAGTAGCTTCACTAGGCTTCATGAGAAGGCTCAAGTTTTGCAATAAGAAATATTTGTGAAAAGCTGAAACTGGAGCATCACTTACCTTTGCAGAACTGAATTTTGTAAGTTTTTGTTGCTGACAAAAGAGTGGCAAAAATATTGAGTAAATCCCTCTTTTAATCCATTCCTTTTAGCCATTCTCAGAGCATTCTCTATCCCATAGGACGACTGGGTTGTACACCAAGACCCTGGCGAAGATAATTTATCGAGACCTGACCCGATTCCTGGTCGTGTTCGCTGTGGTGTTTGTTGCCTTTTGTGGGGCGCTGTTTCTCTCACTCAAAGCTACAGACTCTCAAGAACTCTTCAGGTAGGTAACACAAATGCGTAAAACATGTACAGTGCGAAGATAATAGCGATATGCGGCAGCAACATCAGTGACAGCAAGAGCATTAACGTTTAATTCAGCGTAGCTTTCAAAGGGTAGTTGGACAGAGAAATTAATGTTTTTATTTTTTCTTTGTTTTTGTTACTATTATTATTATTTTGATATTATTATTATTATTATTATTATTATTATTATTATTATTATTATCATCATCATTGTTGTTATTAATGTTACGACGATGATGTTGATGATGATGATAGCAAAGGCATAAACGATAGCAAAATAACCATAGTAAATGATGGTAAAAATGGCTATCAGGATGAAGAGTAGTAAGAGGGCATTAATAAAGGGCGTAGTGAGGTATGGGTATTGTTATGTGCATATGAATTTGTAGCAGTAATCATACTATTTCGAGTTCAGTTTGGAATTAATTTGCACGAGAGTGCTTTTCAAAGTTCGTCAAAATTGCGAGAGCCTGCAGGGCGAACGCAATTTGAGAGCTTTGAAAAACACTCGAGTGCAAATTAATTCCAAAATGAACGAGAAATAGTATGATTACTTGTTAATCATATACATGAAAAAATTAAATTAAGAGTGTTGTAACAGAGTAGTATCGAGCAATTTCAAGCAAAAGGATAAAAGCTTAGCGACCAGGCCATTGGCGTGCGT
>JAOBYF010107780.1:0-11529 GCA_025403605.1 Parazoanthus darwini | reverse complement strand
CCGCGCACGCACCCCGCGCACCCCCCTGCCTACGGGCCTGAAGTTTGATGAGTAATACATAAAGAAACACTTCTCTTGTTTACCTTTCCCAGCCCCCGCTTGGCTCCTACGTCTTCCGGCCCTTTGCCCCCCATAGCTCTCATTTACCATCACTCAGCCAAGCACTATTGTTTACTATAATACAAGAAAATTGCCTGACGAGGGAACCTTGACTGCAGATCTGATTTTACAAAACTATTCAGCGTGGTCTTGAACAGCAGGTTAACGACTTTATTCGTTTTGCTCTCAGGAAAGAAACATCAATACAATTACAAAATAGTAATAGAAAAATTACAAAAAATTAAAGTGAAGTTTTATTGTTGAACAACTTGTTTACCAAAATACTTAACAAATCGTTAAATTTTTATCCATGCAAGTAATCATACAGCTTGTTAAGTTTCACTGTCTTTGAGGTTAAAAACCCCACATGTCGTAAATGATATAGTTACAAATATTTTACCCATTGGAATTCTAACTTACGATGTTTATGTCAATTTCTGATGATGCTTACAACATCTCGGTGACTTCACTACACTTCTTTTTGCTGCTGCTTAGACTTGTACAGGTCAACTTACAAGTTCCACAAGTGTTTTGAATGGTGAAACAGTTAGTCAACAGTGTTTTTCGCACCGGGTTGAATGCACGCAAATGGGGTTTATTCCTGAAAGTGTGACGAGGTTCTCCAACGCAGGGATTATAGAGAATTCAAGCCTTCGTTGAACATTTCAAGAAGGTTTGAAAGCATGTTGTTTATCAGTACTTAGGTAATTTTGCGACAACCAATCTTCCACATTCTTGCGTTCAAAGCCTTTGCGTGAGCTGTACGACACTGCTCTTCAAACTTGCACCCAAGTGCTCAAAGGCTCAGTCTCAATTGGCCATTTACCAAGTCAATATCAATGATAATAATAACATTTATGTTAATTTTTTAGTTATATAGTACCGAGTGCTCTTAAAGCCCAGTGGGACTTTGCAATATTAGGGTGAAGAGTAAACCTTATCAATTGAGCTGCTATCACCGCAGGGTTGCCGAAGGGTAGGGCTAAAGCATTTAAGGGGGCGCTATACCTTTGTTTTCGAATGATGATTTCAAATGATCTCTCCAGTCTCCACATTCCAACTGGGCGTACGCGTGTCTACATATAGTAAATCGGCTAATTATAGAAATAGTCATGCAAAACAAAAAATAATGAAGCGAAATTGCTCTTCCGAACTGTAAAAAACATATACAAGAATTGGTTGTATTTACATATACAAGAATCGTTCAGTTTTTGTTTGCATTGAAGTTCAGTTTTCTGTACATGAGAAATTTTTCAAAGCTTTCCGTTTGTCTACCACTCTATGGGCTGTTCAGATAAAACAACGTTACGTTCTCGTTTCAAAATATGAAGGTTTTGGTTATTAGAAGTACAGTTTTACAGCCGTTGCTTGCCTGAGATATTTTAGATTATTTATTGGTAATGATTCATGAGAGAAAGGCCAGAAAGATGTAGGTGTGTGGATAGATTATTTTAGTTTTGAAACACAATCAGTTACAAAGAGTAAAATTATTGTCCAATTAATACCACTTAAATTCTTCATAACCAGATAGGAGTTTCGTACATGCACCACTATCAAACTCCACACTCGTTTTTAGATCTACTTCCTGAAGCTCCTAATGACCCACAAGTGTGGTTCAGTGCCCCGTTGTTTCAGTTTCAATAAAGAGAAAGCGTCGTTTAAAAAACAACTTTCGACCAAACAATGTTCAAATACTCTGATTTGCTCTATGCCAAGCCCAACAACATAGTCATGTTCTTACAGGTAACTAGACACTCGCAGGAAAGGTTAAAATACTGTAGAACTCAAAGCTAAAATACTACATCCTGTTTCCACGGATACTCTTTAGCACGGAAGTACGTATGCATGGAAGAGGAAGTAGCCAATACTTTCGGGAATTTCGAAGGCGGGTCGTCACAATTATCAGGAACTGCTCAGTTTTACAAGTCTCAAATAGCGCATCCCGCCCATTACATATCTAATTAAAACCAACCAATAAAGCTTCTAAATAAAACAAAAGGAAAGTTTTTCTCAGGTAATACTTAAAAGAGTTCCAGATCACTGTGATTCTCGGACTTTGTTTTGGGATTGGCTTTAGTCCGTGACCGACATATCACAGGAGCTATTCTAATATTATATATAAAATTTAATCTAATGGAATACTGCCAAAATAGCTTTCGCTAATCCATGCAGGGAGTTTTCGATCTCCTCAACTAAGAAAATTATTCTTCAGTTTCAGTAGAGATAAGAAAAGAATCGTATTTTACGATGTTCGCGAGGACAAACTTGAGAAAGTAAGGGTTTTTTTAGTTGTAACATCAAATGATTTGCGGGAACATGATAATATCCTTCCACTAAATAAGATCGAATAAGGTCTTTTTGTTTTCTGGTTATAAAACCACAGCCAATACGAAACATGACACATCATAAAAGACTGTCCACGAACGAAAATGTATTGCTTTCCCCTACCATCTGCATAAATGTTTGTATAAACATGTTTCCTCTAATATAATGATACATTGTATATAAGTTTTAACGTTTTTGTTCTGTCTTAATTTCTCGGTGTATCAGGGGATTTAAAGGCCAACGTCATTTTCCTCAATGACGTACACCGTCCATTTGTAAAAACCTTTTTTATTCCTTCTGTATGTTGTGGAAAATAAAATATTTCTGCACTTGAACTTGAACTTGAACTACACTTGTTATCTCTCTATTTTTTCTGATGACTCAAGCTGCTAGCCGTTGGCGAACCCACGCTGTGAAGTGTTGGTTGGAAGTGGTCTTCAGTATCTATACAGTGAGGATTGCGCTAATTGATGATATAAAACAATGACAACCTGTGACGTAATCTGCATATCCGTATATCATGACATCTGCGTTTACTTGACGAATTTTTGAGAAAAAGATCAAGTCTCTTAAACGCCAAAGAATAAAGCGCCTTCAGCTTAAGCTGTCAAGTTATTTTTTATTCTCACGAATTTTGGTCTCTCAGTTGGGCTCCTGAAACAAATTGAGAGATGATACACGGTTTTGCAGACTGTCTTGCCCCTGTCTGGCTAATTCCAAAAATTCAGATCAGCTGGCAATGACTTAAAAGAACCCGATAAGAATAACTTTGAAATACCAAACAAACAATGTTTTAAATATAAGCAGTAATTCCATGCCAATTATGCTAGTTACTACCCCCGCCCGGGCCAATTCTCTTGGTTTCATACGATTTCTTCTAACCACGTAAAGAAAATGCGACCAGAATTGGTGACTTTCGTAAAATTCGTAGCGAAGATGTTCGTATACGTTTGAAGGCGATGCCACTAAAGCTGTTGTCATGGCAACCATAACTTGAGACGTCGCTGTTCTACTTTTTTAAATTTAATTAGAAACCATGTCTCGCGAGAGCTGCGCATCTCAAGGTTTGTTTGCAAAAGATGTTAGAGTTTGCACTTCTTCATTGTTTTCTCTAGACTCTGCCCATTCCCTCCTAGTCCTACACCATCGTCGCATCAACTGTTACTGATTCCACGAGGACTGTCATTTCCTTCCCCAACTGGGGTCCCCAAACAGCTCTCTTCTCATCCTTCCGAGCCAACTGAGTTTTTCCCTTTACAACACTGTGCTCTTCATCCTCCAGCGCTTCGTCGTAGGTTGGAGGGACGGGTGGGAGGGGAAGTGGGAATTCTGTAATGTCGGGAAGGCAAGGTGGCAAGGCAGGTAAGGGTGACTCGCATCTGAAGCAAATATAGTCAGTGGTAGGAAACGATGTAGTTTGTGCCTTCATTGTACCCTTAACATTCATTCTATATAGGAAAGGTGTAGCAGATACAGCTTTTAAAGAAAGATTATCTTTGCGCATTGGTGCATACCCAGATCCCAAGAGGGGTTCCGGAACATTTTATGGAGCTGAAATACATATCGACAGAAGCAACTATACCATCCCCCACTTAAAGAAAGCTGACTGATGACAGAGACTAATATAGATGACATAAAGTACATACTTGTAGCTAGTATGCACGGTTTCGCATTGTAAGAAACAACAGGTATCCAAGTAGTTATTAGCTTTTGTTTTTTGTGGTAAATAAAATTAAAGAAACGGAAAATCAGGAAAGAAAGTGAGAAAAAAACAAAGCATATTGTTTACTCTTTTTAGCAAGTGGGTTACTTTAATTACGACTACAAATTGACCTTTTGTAACAACCATTATTGAACAAAAAAATCTATCTAGCAAAGTCATTCGTTGGCTATGACAAAGGGGAGACCTGTGTAGCTGTGTCGCATAAACGTATCCGTAGATACATTCTAGGAAAAAAAAGTCTATCCCGTCCCCCGTAAAGTAGGGATAATCCTTTTTTTTCCACGGTGACCAGTGTTTGATTAAAAGGGTTTATTTTAATGTGGGAACCTCACGACTGACGTCAAAGGTGCACAAATGATGTCACAAAGTGAGCAGTGATGGCTCGTTCTACCGCAGAGGAATAGAGTCATACAATACAACACTTAGTTCAGTTATGGGAGGGAATTGATGTCATTAACGTGCTGGAAGTCTGGTTAACGTCAGGTAGATTGTCCTGAAATGTTTAATTGAACTCCCATAACTAAAGCAAATTTTTCAATCTATGAATAGAACAGTGGCATATTTCAGGGGCGATCAAGCAATGGTGACTCCATTGTGATGCTAGTCAGACTGGGTGACGTCAGTAGTGGGTACTTACACCGAGGTAGAGCCGATTAAACAGTTTACTTGCCTGCCAGTTTCTTCGTTCTCTTGGTAGCTACTTCGGTTTGAAAAAAGGCTAAGGAGACTGGTCGTCTCTTTGCCACATTTGGAGGTTCTTTGTGCTAGCAGTTTTGGATCTTCTGTGGCGTTCTTGTTGCAGTGTGTCTCGTTTGCTTTTGTTTCATCCAATGTCCAAGCTACGTAAGGGTTATCCTGATTTAAGAGTACAAAAATGTTGTCAAAATTGTAGGACACGCTTTTCAGAAAAGTAAATTACAAATTTATGGTGATAAAGAACACAACATAACGATGCTGATAACAATGACACTGATAACGACAATAGCAATGATGGTGACGATGACAGTGGTCTTATTGTGACATGTGTGACAACGACAATGATAATGATAATGAGAGCATCTGACCTTGATAGTGATCAGTGGTAATGACAGTTGCACCAGTAGTGAAGTGTAATGATTATCATGAAATTGGCAGCGTAAATAAATCACATTAAAGCAACGAAGCTATTTTTTCGATGATTTTATTCTGGAATGATTCTTTACTATATATAGAGAGATAGATATACATATACATGAACATACACATAAACTTATACTTATAGACACATATATGTAATGTATACTTTAATTAGAGAATTTAAAAGGCAGTAGCGGATTTTCCAAAAATGAAAGGTTTAGTGACGCAAACCTTTGTGACATTTTTGTCCAAAATCTTTCCAATATGCTCTGTCAGCAGTTGAAATGTTGGCCTGTTCTCTGGTTTTCGAGCCCAGCAGTCTCTCATTATGGTATAGACCTCGGATGGGCAGTGTTGGGGTTGCTTCATCCTGTTGTTCTCGCTAAGGAAATCCACGAGGTCTCCTCGGGCTACACCCGGGTATGGGATTTGACCAAGAGTGAAGATCTCCCAAAGAACAATACCGAACGACCAACTGTAACATTGTAAAAGACAACATTGGCACAAAGCAGAAAACTATAATTCAACCTTTGGGGTAAATACCGACCTAAAATTAGGGATAAATGGTAACATGGTTATAAATTGGTAGCTTTGACGTAAGACGTCACCTGTTCTAAAAATATTTTAATTTCCAACAAGTATATGTCTTCCATGCATGGTGTTCATCATACTTATTAACTCTATTCCCTGTACAAAAACGTAATTGCTACAGTATTTTAAAAATGTTCAAATGACCTATTTTGACAAGTATTGGAAAAGTTTTCAACTTTTAAAATATATTTAAAAGGATTTCAGTAAGGATTATTTGTTAAGTGAATGGCAGCTTACACAGTACTGAATGGACTTTGCGTTAGTAAAGGGTGTACTGCTTACTTTTATTAGTATCAGTTTCAAAAGTAAGACTTCTTGTGAAAAAATGGCTAAAGTCGACATACTACATTGCCTAAAGTAAATAGCCGAGTGTGAATACTTACGCGTCACTTTTCTCTGTGTAAACCCCGTCAAACAGAGACTCCAGAGCCATCCATTTCATTGGCAACAAACCACCTGTTTGTTTTACGTACTCATTATACTTGTAAACGTCTCTTGCAAGACCAAAATCCGCAATCTTCATCACATAGTCTTCTCCGATCAACACATTACGAGCTGCTAAGTCACGGTGAATGCACTGAAAATGAGTAAACGAGTTTTTGTTTGAACATTTGTTCCTAGGAGAAAATTGGTTTGTGTGCATTCTGTGGACAAAACCTTCAGGCAGAATTGAGTATGAGCAGAATTTTAACCTCGAACGTCCACGGAGGGACGAGGGACTGTAATTACATGTTTTCTACTAAGTTTGAGCAAATTAACTGCAATTTTTCCAAAAATACAATTTTCGAAAGACCCAAGACGGCGGCCAAGATGGCGGACATGTTGTGAAACAACCGTTGCCAAAGCAACAGTTCTTTATTAAAACTTGTTTGTTGTTATGGAAAGTAATTAGCTAATCCAAAGCTGAATATTTGAAAAAAAGGTAAATCCTTTATTTGAAACCATTTGAAAAGTCATGGGGGTTAGTAAAAATAGCTTGGTCGTCGATCCAAAGGTTAGTTAAAGGAACTTGACTCTGCATTTTGAAATTGTGCTTTTTCCCTAACTTTCTATCTGTTCCTACATAACACGAGCCTCCTAGTTACTAATAATAACATTAATATTGTACAGCAATCTGTTTTTACTCTTCAGAAGAAACGTACATACAGATCAGATATGTATTTAACCTCATTTCTGTCTTTTGCGACAAATCTTCATGCAACACGGAAACTGTCACATCATTACAGTTGGTATTGCCATGTGTATGTGGTAATATATCATTGGATGAATAAAGAAATACAGTTTCTCAATGAACTTCTGCACAATTTCTTTCTTTTTATTACTTGGCTTTTAAACCATTACGTGACCTGTCGATAGGCTAATAATTGCTGTGCTCATGCGCAGTCCATTTATTCAGTCAACTCTTTCCAAAAATCAAAACAGTGTCTCGCAAATCAGTTGATTGCCTCTTCTTTGGCATCGGCAAATAATCAGATTACAAACCACAAACATTTGCTCAACGGCCTCGTTCAATCATTGTCAAATACCGTAAATGAAACAGTGACAAAAGGTCGACCATTTATTTTCGTGCGGAAAGGGGAGGGGCTGGCATTGGAAAACTGTAATTAGATAAAACATTGATCGAACAAGATGAAAGCAGCTGTTTGTGCATCTCGAAATTTCAACGACTTTAAAGAAAATGTGTAAGAAAATAACAATGCAGCGAAAGGATTACCGAAAAGATTACACTAAGGCTATTCTTCTACCCTAACCCAAAGAATTATGGTCGGTCCTATGTCTAGTGGACTGCTGGATAGCTTCGTACACCCAACGCTTCGCATACCTTCTTAGAAGCCAGAAACTGCATTCCGCTGGAAATCTGATGCGCAGCTATCACCAAGTCAACAAGTGTGTATTCCTCCTTGGGATCGTCAACTGTCTTTGTCCACGTGGGACGATAGACGGATCGCCTTTCACGGAGAAAGAGCAAAAGGTTTCCATGCATGGCATATTCCTCGATTAGCAACAAATTTTTCCCTTTAGTGCAAACACCGAGAATGTTGACGATGTTTGGGTGTTTACCAATGTGAATCATGATATTGATTTCTGAAGCAAGATTCTTATAATCGTTTTCACCAGCGTTCTCTAGAACAAGAAAAAAATGGTCTGTCATACACATACAACTTATAATAATCGGAGAGATTCCTTGCTGGATTTAAGTGGTGTGTGCGAGGTTGGCACATTTGGTAAAATCCCTGACTGCCAACCAAAAGGCCCCGTGTTCAAAACCCGGTCTGTTCGAGATTAGAACTTTTTATCGGGGGACTTAATTAAAAGAAACCAAACACTTGTCGATTGTCGTAGGCTAATTTCAGCTACAAATAAAGATTATATAGTGTTGTATTGCACTGTTTTGCATTGAACTGTATTGTATTTTATTAGAAGATGCACCAGAATAAAGCGGAAAAATATAACAACGAATAGATCATTATGACGAATAAACATTGATGGAGATAAGACGACAGTGATATTTACGTGAAGATGAAGATGGAAACAAAACTCGAGAGCTTTAGAACAAAAGGAAGACACAGTACGAGAAAAGAACACAAAACCACGAAAACAACGAACACTTAAAATTATAAAGACAAGAAACTTGTCTGATGCAGACAAGACGACAATCAAGTTGAAGGGGAGATGACAGCGGAAACAAAATTGAACTGAAGAACCAAACCCAGAATGAGAACAACAATACAAAAATAATAGAAAGAGAAGGAAAAAGGAAACGAAACTGCCTAAACTACGAACAAGAATCTACAACTTAGAAACAACAACACATGACCAAAAGAGAAACAAGTTTAAAGATGGCAAGAAACAGCAATAGCAGCAACTAGCAGATGCTAAGAAATGAAAACCACGTTAAAGGGGAGGAAGCGACAAAGACGAAGATAATTAACTTTAGCCTTCGTGATAACAACCTTGACACCGCCAACAACAATATATCTACACTCAGTTCCTTACAACAAGAAAAAAATGAGAAACTTGCAAAATAATAAGTGTAGGCCACCTGTAATAACCTTGTAGGGGAAAATCGACAAGTGACTTATATATTTTAAGTTTTCAAAATAATGAATGGTCAAAGGCATGGCTAGCGATGTACTTGGAGCACATTATTCAAGATAAGCTGTGTGACTAGTAAGCAAGTAACAAAGAAGAAAAACAATACAATGCTATTAAGGCACAGAGCTACAAATTACCTCACCGAGGTAGGGCAAAGTTCCAATTTAACGTAACTATTTAAAATGCTCTCTAACCTCTAAGCATCTTTACAGCCACAATGGTTTTGGTGAGACTCAGGTTTCCGGAATGACGTTTCATTTTTAACTTATTTGAGCGTTGCAGCTTTGAGAAATGTTCTGTTGCATTAGGTGTCGTATCCCGAGGATTAAGGGCCAAGATCCCAATTGCTTCTGCCTTGACAACTTTGCCAAATGCTCCTGAGCCCAGAGTCTCTCCGAGAATCAGCCGATCTTCCCTGAACTCCCAATTTGGGACGTATTCAAAGGGCGTGTCGGTAGCGTGTTCCAAGATGGAACGATCAGAATCAGTCTGCAAAGAAACATAACACTGCTTTACAAATGTGCTGCGATCAGAGCTCCTTAGTTATCCAGGAGTTGTGCCTGTTTAAATTTGTTTGTCTGTTCCGGAATCAAGTGTTCCCTTACATATAGTTAACGGAAGCAAAAACGATTGTTGTAGACAACCTAAAAAGACGATATTGTTAAAAAAAATACTTGTCACGATACCTCGTAATTGTACTTTCCCGCTTTCACGTGTTCAAGGTTTGTCTTCTTTTTCTGTAGGCGCTTAACAAGGCAAGTGACGAAGATCACCACAACAACAAGAGCCACAAAAGCAACCACGGGTACAACAACAGTAGTGTACGAGGTACGGGGAACAGCTTTCGCAACTCCTTGATTCTCTGTTGCACACAAAACAAAATATAATGACACCGTATTTATTTTACAACAATTGTACAACTATACTATATGTAAAAGGTTGGGAGGAGGCGCTTGGAGCATACCTGTACCGTTCTAGAGCTGCATTTTGGGTGGTTTAACTTTTTACTGCACCAGCTTTTGTTTCAGGGGTAGGTTTATTGTTTATTTTCATTAACTCATTAACTGAAATATTCACTTTACTCATAACTTTTTGTTGAACCATCTGTTTATGTAGACCGGTAGAGAAATTCAGCAATATTTTGTAATTTTATCTGAAATTTTCAAACTCCTTAAATTCTCGTTCAAATGCTTTAAAATGTTTAGATCACCGCTAAATAAACTTTGATATTACTTACTTTGATATACGTTTAAAACGTGTTCATCTGTGTGCCAATTACGAGCCACACAGGAATATTTTCCAAAGTTTTGCTTGTCAAGAGATGAGATAACCAGTTGAACGTACTGTTTGCTTTCTCCAGAAGCTATCAGCGCGGAATTGTTTTCCTGAATCTTCCACCATTCAATTTTAGGTAAGGGCTTTCCTCTCGCTCGACAGGTCTTTTTAATGTTACTCGCCGTAGGCAAATCCAAAAACGTCTCTTCTTCCGATGGCTCCACGATTTCGGCAGGTGCTAAAGAGATCAAAAGCAGTGGGTTAAGACGTATTGCCACCAAACGTACAGTTGCCTATTTTGTTACTTGGGCGTCTTTAGCTTCCTTCTACTTTCAACTATAATTCCATTAGCTCATTCATTTTTTATATTCAAGAAGTAAAATGTGCTTCTGTAGCATGTCCTGTTCCGAATTGCCGATGTTTGTAGAAATAGGGATCAACTTTGGTAAAGCACTACGGAACGTAAGTTTCCGTAATAAAAATATTTGTCAAATAGAAGCTACTGATTGACTCAAGTATATTTTCTGTAATTTTACTATACATACTGAATTCACAACATGCTTTGTCTAGTAACACATTTCCATCAGTCCTCTGAATTATGTTTAAGTAGGTGTGTCCAAAGACCTAACTTTCGGTAAATGCTTGAAATGTTAAAACTGGTGTCAACCATATCTAAGACATCCCGATTGGTCCAGGATTTGCAAGATTTACTTTTCCTTACCTAAAATATTAAGGTCAGCATTTATCTCGTCTTTTCCAATTTCATTTTCAGCCTGACACGTATAACGACCAGAAAACTCTTCGTATTTTAGTGGGTTTCCGCAAATGATTAGATCTTGTTTGCTGCCTTTAGTGAAGAAGTACATTCCATCGTTGGCATTCTTGCAATTAGGACTTGTCAACTGGTTTTCCTTCGGATGTATAGCTTTACCATTCTTAAACCACCTGAACTCAGGTTTTGGAGTCTCTGTTATCAACAGGCACTGGAGTGTTACTGATGTAGCGTTATTTTCATACACTGTTATGCTCGATGTAGCAGCCTCTTGCCAAGACAGCTTGGGTGGCAGTTTAGCTGATATTCAGGGCGAAAGTGGAAACGAAAACATGAAAATTAAAAAACCTCTTTGAATTAAAGACAAAATGTCTCATTCCAACATCAGAATTGGTCCACTACATTTTCGTAAGCATATATCCTGTCACCCGTCATCGTCACCATACTCATGGTCAATGGTCATGGTCATGGTCATGGTCATGGTCATGGTCATGGTCATGGTCATGGTCATGGTCATGGTCATGGTCATGGT
>JAOBYF010107779.1:0-19326 GCA_025403605.1 Parazoanthus darwini | reverse complement strand
ATAGGGGCAGTTTTACAAGTGCTTCATGACCGCAAGACCACTACTTTACAAGGCTATGCTCAAAGAACGTGTGTATAATAGATCAAGTTGAGTTGATTTGAGACAAAAAACAGGCATTTTAGGAGTTTTTGAAAACCTGGAAGTTCTTGGAGTTTTGTAAAGTATTCAGTAAAAAAGAGGACGAACCCTGAGATACACTTTTGACAAATTTATTTTTTGTCAAGTATCAATGCATTTTGAAATTATACTATATTAGTTGGTAATTAATATGTCCTTTGGGCCAACACCACTCGTAACTGCAATCCGTTTTAACCGTCCTCGAAATTACATGTACATGTAAGCCATTCATACCATACTAGCAATGCTCGTTTAAGGCAGAATCGTACTTGAATCATTTGTAGCAGAAGTTAATGTTGTTTATAATGATACCACCAAACAGTCCCTTATTTGTACATTACTTTTAAGCACTGTACATAAAGATTTTTCTGTTGTTCAAAATTGGAGTGACTATTGATAGACACGCTAATTCACTGCAAATGCCATGTTTTTATGGCTAGGGTATTTGCAGGATCTATAAGTTTAACCACGAGTAGTTTTATCCAACCAGTAAGACTGACTTGTTCTTTTTTTAAAACTAGTATTTTAGTTATATGTATATTGTAGAGTATTTTAGTCTTAAACTTACCCGCTTTTCTGATCAAAAGTCGGTTACAGCATTTATTAGCAATTCCTAGCAAGAACGAGTGATCTTGTTTGCTCATTTTAATACCGCATACTTTCAGTTTTGCTCCGGACATGATTTTTTTATAAGCGGTTCTGCGTTGCTCTGTCAAATGAAGAAACTTTCCAAAGAGCCTATCTAAAAAATGTACATTGTGAATTTTCAAGCTTTTTGAAAAAGATGTCCAAAATGATTGAAAACTAAAAATTAAGGGTACTCTGTGATTGAAGTGGATCTCATCTTTTTGGGTAATCTGAGTTCAAGTTTGATAACGGACTGGCTTATCTTTTCAAGAGTTGTAAAAAGTTGTTCCTTGGTACAGAAGTCATTACCGAATATGTTATTTTTTTCAGGATAAAATATATTTTTGGGAAAAGCATACTTTACAGCGCCTGCTATTTAATTAGTCTAGTTTATTTGGAATCGAAAGCTTTTTATGAGGTATCGTTTTCAAACAGAGATAAAAAGCCTCCTCTTTCGTGGGCTTCCATTGTTTATATTTAATTATTTTTACCTTCTTTGTGCTTATTTGTCATGTTAGATAAATCAATAATTATTATCATTTAGATCACCCAGTTATGCCATTTTGTCACCCCTAACGGAAAGAAAGGACGCTTTGTAAACAGCTTGGTCTTTCCGATTAGAGTCGTACTTGGTTGACAATCATAAGTAAACCAGCTGAGTTGTTTATAATACTGTAATAAGCGTTTTACATTCGTTATTTTGCCGAAAGTATCTAACCTCCGACAAGCTGATATTCTTCATTATCCAGTTCTTCATTGCATTCTTGGTAGCGCGTGATTGCCGGGGTTCTTAGTTGCTGGACCAGGAGGTAAGGCCCACAGAAGGCTTTTTCAAACGTTTGCTTTTCCCCATTCGATGAAATGTCTAGTCTTGATCTACCATTCTAGAGAAGATTTGATGCTCATAGTTGAAGCTTGATAGTTTTCCGCAAAACCCCGTACGACTACATGTGTACTAGTTTGTTATCAGCAATTTCAAAGAAATCCGCATAGTATCATTGAAGTTGCTTGTGCATTAAAATTTAACTCCGTGTTTCCAGAATGAAATATGAAGCGACAAGGAGTAGGCTTAAAAAATTATATTGCTTTGAACCTGGCTAATAATTTTTTTTTGAACTGTTTAATTATCTCTCAGGCCAAACCAAACTTCAAGTGTTTGAGTTAAATATTTTTGAAATGAAACGATGTTGGAGAGTGCCAAATGTTTGATTGAAGTAGCAGCTAGGTTTGTTTGCTATATGAGTTATTTTTAAAAGGGTGCATTGTCATAATCTTAAAAAAAGTATTCTTTCTTACATGTTTTTTGTGGTGTTAGGAATGGAAGGTTATTTTCTTGTGTCATTGAAAGAACACCCTTCGATAAAGCACAGTCAGTTGATTTCCTCAAGGATCAGAAAAGTAGACTACTATAAAATAAAATTCAACCTTTCCTAGGGATTTTTTAGGAGCCGTAGATTTCAATTTCAGATGGTCCCGGACTGCACTGAAGTGATTCTTCATAGGAGACTTACGAATCCGTAACCGATTCTAGTTCACGAAAGATGACCCAGTGTTTAAGGTGTGGTGTAATCTGAAGTTGCGTAATGTCTCAATTTTATCAAGACAAACCATACTGTCTAATACAATTACTCATGAAGTGTTACAACAACGAATAGACAATCATTAGAGACCGCGGAATCGTCAGTTTTAACACCGTTTTTCGCGTCTTTTTATTTGTTTCCTTGTAATATTTGAGTTATTAAACTTCTTTATTTTTTTCTTTTTGTGAATAATTATGTGTTCCTACATTTGCTTTATCATGCACCTGTAATAAAAGAGAATGATCCATGACCATTTAATTTTCGTATTGATTTGGCCGTGCCATGCCAACCCATTCCTTGACTTTTGTGATCAGTTTTAGATAAAGGGGAAAAGGCATTAATTTTCCAAAATCCATTTTCCTTGGGAACGAAGTCGCTTGTCAAACAAAGATTTATCTGCTTTGCGTCAAAGTTTTTTTTAAGAAAGAACTGTTAAGCATGAGGCTAGTTTTGTGGCTGGGCGGTGGATAATTAATTATACCTACACTCAAACAAACAAGATTCCTTTGTAACATATACATACATTAATCCTTGTACATAAGGTACAAAGAAAAACGAACAACAAAATGAAAAATTCTTCACTTTTTCCAGTTCACTAGAATCAAAATTTGCTTTCAAATAGATTTCAGCGACACTTTATATTGACAAGAAATTGACAGGTGAGAAAGTCGGTAAAACATGTACTCGATAAAAAGTGTTATTCCGTAATTGTAATTAAAAAAGTTGTTTTTAATGCAATAGAAGGATGATTTTCTTCGTTATTGTCACACTCACAGATGGCACGAGCTCAATCAAAATTTGTATTCAGTTTCATAAAGGAAGAGCATCTTAGATCGGACAATTAATGAAAGCTGTTTTCGTGTTAGTAGCAATGTAAATATACTTATTTCCAGAATTAAAACTAAGAAAAGGTTACAATAAACTGAACAAAGAGAAAAAGGATCCAGGCAAACTATGTTTTAACATAATTTGCTTAAAAGCAACACAAGTTTGTACTTGTAGATAATGTTTATGGTGGGCAATAAAGCGAGAGGGTGGAGCTAACAAAGAACATAAAAACAATAAACGTAAAGTAATAGTAATACCGAAAAAAAAAATTTCTAGCTGTGTCAGGGGCATAGAATTTAATTAGATAATTTTAAGACTCCCAAAACTGAGTTAACTTTACGTTATGGAAACAGGAACCGGACGCTTTAAGCCTTGGGACAGAACTTTACTTTACTCGGCCTCTTTTCTTTAAAGCTTCTATATTAAAATTGAACTTTGATGAGTTGTTGTAATTGACAATAAAGCCAGCTGAAGAAGTATGGACCATTAAAATTTTGTGCATCATTATTGAGAAGCTCGAGGACACTTTGTTCAAATTGCTAAGTGAATACACGCTTGGTCTGTATATTAGTTAAGTAATATAGTTATTTTTTGCGGCAGTTCTTCAATTTTTAAAGGAGTTTGCATTATATATGTACCGAGGCATATGCTACTCCGCAAAACTGAAGTGCAACTTTATTTCGAATAACAAGGAATCGCAGAGAGTACCAATATACTTTTTAAACAAGGTTTCTTTTTACTGTGTAACGAGGCAGGGAAGAAAAAATACCAGGAGAATAAATTTGTAAGTACAAATATATTTCATTTGCAGTTTGGGACAAGTCGAACCTTGGAATAACACCTATTCGGTGACAATTTAATGCGTACTCGTTTGAATCTGTAAAAGGTTTCAAATTATATATACCAATTCTATTGAGTCCAAGATGAGAATCTTTGAAGGTAATAGTTAAAAATTGTTTTGATCTAAATTGATGCAAGGGGAGGACACAAAGATTTTTTTATTTGTTAGTGTTCGAAAGTTTTCAGTCAAACAAAATCGTCTCGAATCCGTAACATCTACTTGTATCTGTGAGGAAGGCTATACAAAACGAACATATATGAGTGAAAATTTTAAAGATTAGATGACATGTGCCGTATACATATTTCCTTTACATACTATACATGTATCTATAATTGTATATTTAAATACATTTTAAAAAACCGGTTGTAATATTTTGAAGTTGCATCTTTTCCATTATAAACAACAGTTCTACGAGAAGTTGTCCGTCTCCTCATTAAGGTTCTTGATTAGAATTCTCAATGTTTTGCAATATTCTCGGTGTAGATAGCCGGCTTGTGTGTAAACGAATAACTTTAAAATAAATAAAAAGTATCACACATCTCAAGTAAAAACAATAATTCTCCCTATTTCCTAATGGAAACGGCGAATGAATTACGCCAGCCCCTCTTTTTTCTGTTTACCGCCGTCTCTGATTGTCCAGACAAGGGTCGGTTGGTAGCCAAAAAAGCCAAAAACTTATATTTTGAGCTTGCTCTGAAATATTGCTTATGTAGGTGGAAGTAATTATAGCATCTATGTGGTAACATTAGAAAACTAGTTTTGAAAAAAAAACTTGCGTTTCTGCGTTGGCAAATAAGCTGATTATGGATTTTGATTGGCAAGGGTTGAAATCGTATGTTTTTCGCCGTAAGGTTCTGTGTAAAGCTAAAGTTTCGAGCGTTAGCCCTTCGTCAAAGCAGACTGTATACGTTACTTTGTGTAAAAAAACTGTTCAAGCGCTGATTTCAATTTAAAAATATAAATTTAAATGTGACTACTTTTTTTCAAATTTTGCTGGTTGTTCGTAAAACTATCTGAAACAGAAACGTTAAAATTGTTTCATTGGTTACTGGTTTGAAGTCGCCGGGTTCAAGGACTTGGTCTTAGAAACACGACACTTGACAACGAATGACATATGACAGTTTCCTCTCGATCTATTATATCTTTTTGCTTTAAGAAGTTAGTCAAAAATTTTTCGCCGCCTCTTCCTCTTCTCTCTCCTTTCCCCTCACCCTTCAGCGCCTGATAATGGGGCTAAAATGAGTAAGAATAGCTTTACTCATCAAAGTATTTTCTTTGTTTTCTTCCAGTGCGACAATCAAGTCACTATGCTACTGTTAACATGCGGATGGGTTTTGTTGCAAGTCGCCTTTGTTGCTGCTGCAAGATTGGATAAACTTGGAATGTTCAAACGGAACGGTGGGGCAAACTTATATCTTTTTTATCTGAAACGTTTGTGCAATATGAATTCTTCCGTTTTATATATGTCAAACAGCTTCACTTAGCTTCAAAACGGAACATGAAAACTAACCTTGGGTTTTATTCATTTTCTATTGTGTTGTGTTATGTGGTGTAGTGTAGTGTAGTGTTGTTATTGTTACTTTCTTTGAAATATATAGTTTCCAGATTGCATTATTTAAAGTATAACAAGAACTTCTTAACAAAACGTAAACTTCAATCAGCCACAGAAAGTTGCGAAAAGCTGGCTTAAGAATTACAGTTTGCAACTTTGATTCTAATTCCTCCAGAATAATGGTTATTATGTTAATTTATCAGAGTATTTACATTATATATAAAAGTGTTATAATTTGTAATTTTTATACAGCAATTGTTTTGGCAGAGAAATTAATAAATAAGAATATCAAATAAAAGAGTTTTAGAGGAAAATATTAACTTGATAATAAACGACGACAGAAAGAAAAGGAAACGTAGGACAATTAAAAAACAAAGAAAAAAGAAGATTTTTTCTTTTTACTTTCCTGTAACTTGATATAATCACCTTGTTTTTTTTCCCTTTCTTTAATTTTCCTCCGCTCTTTATTTTGCTTTTCTTATCAGCTGCCATCGTTTAAAAATCTGCCGATAAAAGTTTGAAATTGCATTGTTTCTTCTTCAAGAGCTTAAGAAAACTTGAACAAGAAACCTTTAATGGGTTGTGTTCTTGTCTTTCAAAAATTAACTCTGTGTTTGAATGGAAACGCTTTGGTTATGTTAGGAAGCTATGCCGATCAAGTTATTGTTCATCAACTGCAGAAAAAAATAAGATAAAATAGGTAATTAAAAAATCAAATAGAAAGAGAGAAGAGTTTAATGAAATTATGAAGGGCAGAAAAGAAGGAAGAAAGGAAGAAATGAAGGAAGAAGAAAGAAAGAAAGAAAGAAAGAAAGAACGAGAAAAAGAAAAAGAAAGAAAGAAAGAAAAAAGAAAGATATAAGGAAAGAAAGAAAGAAAGAAAAAAGATAGAAAGAAAAAAGAAAAAAATGAAAAAAGAAAGAAAGAAAGAAAGAAAAGAAAGAAAAAAACTAATGAAAACAGAAAATATGCTAAAAATGAGAACAAAATGAGTTTCAAAATATTAGAGTTATGGAGCTCCAATCATGCATATCCGAACGTTCTATTTCGACTGACAAGTTCTAATTGTGATGTGTGCGTTCAAGTGTTTGAAACGAACCCAACATATTCCAAAAATACTTTATAAATATAGAGAGAAGAATTTCGGATTGTTTAAATGTGTTTTAATCTTAAGAGATATTTAGCTATTCTAAAGGTAATGTGCACAACCTAAAAACAAATTATTTACACGTTTCTTTACATTTTATGGCTTTGAGAAAGACCCCAAAGTTATGTTTTATTCACGATATATGACTCGCTGAGTTGAAAAAAACTTTTTCAGTTTGCCCTCCTGGTGGTGGAGACCAATCACCCGGGTGCCAGCAATGGCAGGAAGCAGGATTTTGTGATAAGAACAGTGTTTATTACAACTTTGCTACTTCAACTTGTCCTGCCTCGTGTGGGATTTGTGAAGGTACCGATTATCATGTTAATTGCACCTGACAGTATACAAAATTTCTATTAAACCTATACTTAATATATGTTCAGCGTTTTTTAACAAACACTGCTGGGCAGAGTAACATTTGAGTGGTTGAAAGTTTGGTAAAAATCAATTCGGTTTTAAACATACTTTGAACTTTTAAAAGATCAGATACAACTTTTATCTGGAAATATATGGGTCGGTATATATCTGGCTGGATTTTGAAAAAGGTACTCTGCTGAAATGGGACAAAATAGGCCTCATTTCCTCTTAAAATCGGCCTTACTTTAAACCGCCGTAAGTTCGGTCTGCCTGCTGGAAATTTGATGCGGTTTTTTTCAAAAGACAGAAAATTTCAAGATCTTTCACTTGAGTCATATGGTTTTTCTTTATCAATTTTACATTGCTCACATTTTTTAGTTGAAACGTTTTGAAGCGATTTGAAGACGCGATTTGAAGAGCCTTTTCCGGTCCACCTCGGGTTTCGTTGAAAACATGCGACTTGCAGACACGTTAGCGGCTCTTTGGACTTCGCTTTCTTTGAAAATGTCCAGGGAATTTAGGCTATTTGAAGGTTTACGAGTTTTACAAGAGCTTAAAAAGAGGTCAGTTGGAGAGGGATCGGGCCGTGATCGCCGTATAATCTTGTGGTCATTAGGCACCTTTTTAAAAAATCAGCCAGATATATATAACGGTTTTCTTAGTCAAACGTCGAAACCGGAACCGAAAGGAACTTTGAGTACATTTATAGTTATTGGTAAATTATAATGACAATAATGGCAGTGATAATAATTGTATTATACATTATGCAAAGTCAATGCTAATATCAATGAATTATGTGTCCGACTTAAAACCCCGTAGTTCCATTTGGTTCCAGTATCGACTATTGACTGTGAAAACTTTTTTGAAGCAGCTCTACACAAGTATGTACAACGAAACAAAACATCGTAGCACGCACACAAATTCACGATGCCTGTACTTGTAAACATTACCCCACCCTCCACCTATCATTGTTGTACACTTTTGTTGGTTTTTCATTGAAATACGGGCAAATAGACCATAATTTAGAAGACGGAGGAGAGAGAAGTGCTTATTGATCGGACCCACAAATTTGGCCAGGATTGATGGATAACAATTCAATATATTAAAGGTTGTCAGAGTGTCTAAAATTCTATAACTTCAATCTTACGCCAATACCTATTATCACACTGTCTTGGTAGAAAGGTTGCAGTATTTTTGATTAAGACCAATGTTTGCGTTTGGCTTGGTAGAACGTCTTCTGGTGTTTGCACTTTGTATTTTGGTTGTGCGTCAAGAAATGTAAATCTGATGTAGTTTGAGATTTTAAAATATAAGGTAAATAGAAAGCTTGCTCTTCGGTCGCAACTGTTTGTAAACCGTTTTAAATGAGAAAAGTTAAATGTGTTTTATTGCAACTAATTTATTTTTTACTCATTTTCAGAGGCACCAACTGAGCCTCCAATCGCAGTGCCAGTGGCAGGTAAACATGCGCAAATATCTATTGCGGTAAATTATACCTTCAAGGTTTCCAGCCCAGCAGCCAATCGACTCTGCCTTTTTCGCTAATTCATCCCAAAGCTTTTCCTTTTTCTCTGTTTCAGTGAACAAATTCGAGTGTCTCACAGCTCACAACGCAAAGAGAGCTCTCCATGGCACCCCTGACCTGAAATGGGATGCCAAGCTAGCGAAGGGGTCCCAAGACTGGAGTGTTAAGTTGGCCAATGAAAATTCAGACCCTGTCCAACTTGTTCATTCAACTGGTCCTTATGGAGAAAACCTCTACTATTACGGTACTACTGCGGGAACAGTGAAAGCTTGCAGCGATGCTGTAAATTCCTGGTAAGTATTATCTTACGGGAGCTTATTACTAGAAGTTTCTGGTCAAGTATACATGAGGCGATGTTCTAAGAAATCTGGTTGATTATATTTTTGTATGTAATAAAACTGAATGTTGTTTAGAAAAAATGGGAAAAGAATTCCAAGAGAGGCTACAACTGCATGAGCAAGATCTTAGGCCTCCATTTTTATACTCGATACCTTTCACTCTTACTGCAAACAGCTCATTTTATATACCTTTTAAGAAAAGTCTTAAATGCAAACGAAAAGAGTGTTGTACTTTCTACAGGTACTCGGAAATCAAAGATTACAACTGGAACAAACCTGGAACCTCAAAAGGAGGACAAATTGGACATTTTACCCAGGCGAGTTTCTATTACTATCTGTACGTTTTTTCAACCAGGTATCACACCAAAAGTGATTTAATCGTAAGAATGGAAACCAACTTAACTCATTCTTTGGGCCAGTCTACACTAGCATCTTTTGGAGCAATTTTTGTTGCGATTCCCATGGCAATATTTCTCGCGCAGTTACTTCCAAAAGTGCATAAAAAGCATCTGCAATTTCCGTGAATTTGAGTGCTTAGAAACTTGAAGCGTTCTGAACAATCTCGAAACTTGATTTAACTTGGTGGCAAGAAAAATTGCAATCCCTGGGACACCGGGACAAAAAAAATGAATCAAAAAGTGCTAGTGTAAACGGGCATTAAATTGCTAAATTCAGTTTTGATACGGTTTTGGTAAAGCGAGATTCCTGAACGATTTTAAGGTGCTTGAGGAGGAACTAAACTTGGTGGTATATATACATTATCATCCAAGAGTTCAGTTTTATAGCTGATAATTTTGAAAGCGGTTTTTTGTTCCAATGCTCTTCATTTGTTTGAAACAAGAGACCAAATTATTTTGTACCAAAAATATGAAGAGCATACAGAGCAAACGGAAAAAACAAAAGAAATAAGAGAGATGAGAACAAAAAGGATGTAAGTAGAAGGTTGAGCTCTTATAATTAATAACGTTTCTCCCATGTTTACTCAAAAACTCAACTTTCTCAATAGCGCACTAGAAACAAGAATCCTAAAGAGAGTGAACTGGGATTGACTAAAACTAGTAAAAGACGATAAGATATGTCAGCGTTCCATTATCTATTTTCGCTATGCACGCAGCAACGTTAACGATAGGTTTGCATCCACTTCTTAGATAAACTCAGCTTCAGCCAACCACAACACCAAATGAGCAAAAAGAGTCCATCGCTGCTCTCAATACACTTACAACTTCTTACGCTTTGTAAAAGACAGAAATGGAAAGTGCATGTAAAAGTTAGAAAATACTGAAAATCTAGGGGCTTAATATTCCAAACTGTGACACTGTAAGGTGTTTGAAAACAAAACTACCCTGACTGATATTTTAAAAAAGAATGAATGGGAACGTCTCTGTTAAATTTTCCGGTTTTAAAATTTACTAGTGCCACAGTTTTCGGTAACAAAACCTCTAATTTTCTATACCTACACTTTCTATTTCTGGCATTTACAGAGTGCTAAAATCAAGTTTTCAAAACTGTCTATTCTTTATTCAGTAATTTTAATTGGGCCGACGCCTTTTTAATGAACAAGACTCATATGCATGTGTTTAAGGTGGTGTGGAAGAGAACATCTAAAGTTGGTTGTGGCGTGGCAAAAATTACCAAGAACTACTGGACCCATACAATTGTCACTTGTCGATACTCTCCTCCCGGTAACTATCGCGGTCATTACGCACAGAATGTGCCTGTTCTTATTTAGGGGGATAACAGGTAAGAACACGAACACGTTTTCAATTTGTCCTTTTTACATTTTGGTTAGAGAGTAGACTTAGCAACTGTTACCATCTAATCAACAGTCTAGCTAGCCAAAATTTTAGGTTTAATAATCCCTGTAAATGATTGCAGCCAATCACAGGTTAGATCACTGTCTGATATCTTTCCAAATACGATCACTGAGCAGCAGCAACAGCAACATTATTAACTAGGTAACAATAACAACAACAACAACAACAACAATAATAATAATAATAATAATAAATGCAAATAATAATAATGGTTTGTTTACAGTGCTTCCATTTGAATGGTTTTCAGCTGTAAATTCTAATTCGCAATTTTATCAGAAAACTGATTTACATATAAGTTACAAGTACATCAAGTTCAAAGATATAATGTAATCTACAATGGTATTAAAATTCCCTGTCTATAATTATATTAAGACAAACTGAATTACGATATGTGACTGCACCAAATAAAATAGAGTTATAATATTGTTTTCTAAAATTTTCGATGATTGTGTGGCAAATGAACAGTAGTCCACTTTCAAAATACGTACATGTGTTTCAATTGCATTGTGTCATTGAAATGGGTCAACAAATGTAAACAAGCAATATTTTGACACATACGAAGCTGCGATACGATTTATTTTATTGAGGTAACAAGTGAATTATTCGAAATAAATTTGAACTTACCTTCATTGAAGCTAAGAGTGATTTTATTTGTGATATTGACAAACCCCCTTTTTATGTTTTCTCACAAGATTGACCACCGGTCCAGTCAACAAAGGGATCAAATGTGCACGGCGGCATTTTGAAAAGAACATCAAGATTTTTGCCATCGCTTTGACTGCATTTTATGACTACAATGGTGTTGGGTTAAATAAAGACAGTTAAACGGAGCTCGTTTGAAGTAGAACTCACTAGTTTAGGAAAATATTCGAAACGTTTTAATCTGTTTATAAGTGCGTTGGTGTTCAATGTGCGTCAACGTGTACGTGCATGTACGCCTATTTTTGACCTTGAGTGAGTGTACACGTGCGTGCATGGTCGAAATTGTGTGTGCATGTGTGTGTGTAAATACATATTCGTGCATGTGTGCGCTTGTTTGTGCTACATTGTGGGGTCTTGCGTACGTTTACATACCTACACTGTGGGGACGGTCGACATTGTGGGGACGAAATCGACGTCCCCACAACGTCCCTTCAAATTCACAAAACAAGTAATCAAGGAATTACTTCAGATTTAACAAATACATATTTTTCAGCCATTTCCTTCAGAGAATTATTTAGTTTAGATTCTTTAAAAAGTTATAAAGGGTTTTCAGAATAAACAAAGTCAAAGTGTTGTCTGTAAATAGAAATTAATTGCATCATGTATCTCGGTGTCACACTTTCAAAATTAATAAATCAAATCGCCTTCCTTTCTCTAACACAAACATAAAAAACTAGACAACCCTATGGTTTATCTTTTTTCAAAGTTTGTTGCGAAATCTGGTATGAAATACTGAGAACAGTGCGTGGTCTGGGTCGAATACTTGTGTGACCTACCGTAAAGTAGCATGCGCTAAAACTTGGACTGGACTTTGAACTGGCTGGACTCTGCACTGGACTCCGGGCAAAGGAAAGGATAATAACATTTTCCCTGACACTGAACTCAGGAGAGTGGGATAAGTAATATTTGCCTGAATATTTTTCATCTTCTTCTTCTGCTTCCTCTTCTTCTCCTTCTCCTTCTTCTTCTTCTTTTTCTTCTTGTTTATATTTTAAAACAATTTGATTGACCTTGAGTATTGTGCGATGAAAAAGCTATTTTTTAAATTTTAGGGCTTTTTTGTGCACTCACACAAAGTTTGTGTCCATAACATTAATGCGATACTATAAGTGCTTCAATTCTTAAACAGCCTGTCTGCATGTGTATAGCAAACAAGCCTGAAAAAGAAATTGGCAACATCACACGGGCCGTATACTAACAAAAACGTAGTGACCTCCGTGTTATTGCTCAGATATTATTTATTAGTTTACTAGTATGAATTTGGGGTTGCTTTGGAATAATTCTATCCATGGGTTCACCTTTGTAACTCAGGTATGTTCGCTCAATGTTGTCGCAAAATAAGCGTAGATTTAAAAGATGCGTTTTGGACAAGATCTACCCATGGGTTCACCGAAGAAACTCTGGTAGTTCTCCAGAAATTGCTTTGCAACTCATGTACCCATGGGTTCACCTTTGTAACTAAGGTATAATCGCTCAATGTTGTCGCAAAGTAAGCATAAATCTGAAGGATGAGTTTTGGGTGTGTTTTGGACAAAATCTACCCATGGGTTCACCAAAGAAACTCTGGTAGTTCCCGGGAAACTCTTTAGAAAAAAAGAAAATGTGAAGTACGACTTTTGGGTTGCTTTGCAAAATTCTACCCTTGGGTTCACCTTTATAACTCAGGTATATTCGCTCAGTGTTGTCGCAAAGTAAGCGTAGATTTAAAGGATGCGTTATGACTGTGTTTTGGACAAAATCTACCTATGAGTTCACCAAAGAAACTCTGGTAATTCACCAGAAATTTCTTTGGACCTCAAGGAACATGCGCACTATGAATTTGGCGTTACTTTGGACCGACTCTACCCATGAGTTCACCTTAGGTAACTCGGGTATAATCAATCAATCCTCTCTTAATGTCACCATAAATGTAAAGAATGCATTTTGGGTGTGTTTTGGACAAAAGGTTCCCATGGGTTCACCAAAGAAACTCTGGTAGTTCCCAAGAAATTTCTTTGGAGCTCAAGGAAAATGTGTGGTATGACTTTGGGGTTGCCTTGGAATAATTCTACCCATGGGTTCACCAGATTCGCTTAATGTTGTCGCAAAATAAGCGTAGATGTAAAGGATACATTTTGGGTGTGTTCTGGGCAAAATCTACCCATGGGTTCACCAAAGAAACTCTGGTAGTTTCCCAGAAATTGCTTTGCAACTCATGTACCCATGGGTTCACCTTTGTAACTAAGGTATAATAGCTCAATGTTGTCGCAAGGTAAGCATAGACATGAAGGATGCGTTTTGGGTGTGTTTTGGACAAAATCTACCCATGCGTTCACCATAGAACGCAAGGAACATGCGCACTATGAAGTTGGGGTTTCTTTGAACCGGTTCAACCCATGAATTCACCATCGTAATTCCGGTATAGTCAATCAATTCTCTCTCAATGTCACCATAGATGTAAACGATGCCTTTTTGTGTTGTTTTGGACAAAATCTACCAATGGGTTCAACAAAAAAGACTCTCGACTGGTAGTTTCCCGGGAAGTTGCTTTCCAACTCATGAAGCATTGGGTTCAGCTATGTAACTAAGATATAATGGCTCAATGTTGTCGCAAAGTAAGCATAGATATGAAGGATGCGTTTTGGGTGTGTTTTGGACAAAATCTACATATGAGTTCACTACAGAAACTCTGGTAGTTCACCAGAAATTACTTTTGAACTCAAGGAACAAGCGCACTATGAATTTGGCGTTGCTTTGGACCGATTCTTCCCATGAGTTTACCTTAGTTACTTAGGTATAATCAATCAATCCTCTCTTAATGTCACCGTAGATGTAAAGGATGCATTTTGGGTGTGTTTTGGACAAAATCTACTCATAGGTTCAGCAAAGAAACTCTAGTAGTTCCTCGGGAAAGTCTTTAGAATAAAAGGAAAATGTGTTGTATGACTTTGGGGTTGCTTTGGAGTAATTCTACCCATGGACTCACCTTTATAACTCGAGTATTTTCGCTCAAAGTTGTCGGAAAGTAAGCGAAGATGTAAAGGATGCATTATGAGTGTGTTTTGGACAAAATCTACATATGAGTTCACCAAAGAAACTCTGGTAGTTCACCAGAAATTTCTTTGGAACTCAAGGAACAACTGCAATATGAGTTTGGCGTTGCTTTTGACCAATTCCAGTCAATCAATCCTCTCTTAATGTCACCGTAGATGTAAAGGATGCATTTTGGGTGTGTTTTGGACAAAATCTACCCATGGGTTCACCAAAGAAACTCTGGTACCTCACCGGAAAGTTCTTTGAAACTCAAGGAACATCTGTACTATGACTTTGGGGTTCCTTTGGACCTATTCTACCCATGATATAACCTTTGTAACTCCGGTATCATCAATAAATCTTCTCTCAAAGTCACCGTAGAAGTGAAGGATGCATTTTTGTTGTGTTTTGAACCTATTCTACCCATGGGACTCTGGTACGTCCACGGGAATTTCTTTAGAACTCAAGGAAAATGAGTAGTATGACTTTGGGGTTGCTTTGGAATAATTCTACCGATGGGTTCACCTTTGTAACTCAGGCATATTCGCTCAGTGTTGTCGCAAAGTAAGCGTAGATTTAAAGAATGCGTTATGACTGTGTTTTGGACAAAATCTACCCATGAGTTCACCAAAGAAACTTTGGTAATTCACCAGAAATTGCTTTGCAACTCATGTACCCATGTGTGTGTGTGTGTGTGTGTGTGTGTGTGTGTGTGTGTGTGTGCGCGCGCGTTGGTGGAGACCGAAATAAATGTTCTTTTGCTGGAAAAACAATGCTCATCTTTCCACAAAATCCCTTATCTTCTATTTCGATCCTTTTTGAAGAAAGACTTTTTAAACACTTTGAGAAATCAAAAAGTAATAACTGAAGGGTTACGTGCACCGCTTTGATGAGAGAGGGACCGGAGTAGAACATTCGTCAGTGCTACCCGCACTTTTTAAGGCATTGACAAGAATACGTCAACAGACTCTGGCCTCGTGCAGCTACAGGTCACATGGTGCAAAATACACCATATTGGAGGGTAAAATAATTTGCAAGACTCTATTGGGAAATGTAAACAAAGAAAATACACACTTTTCTACTGAAATGTGTTTTGTTTTGGATCCTTGTACATCTTTTGCCCTCCAGTAAGAAGTATTTTTTACCACGTGATCTCTAGCTGCACAAGGCCTATTAAATTATACTGTCTCGAAAAGCTTTTGTGCCGCCAAAAACCACATAATGGACAGACCTTTTGTTTACACATGGAACGATTTTTTCCGGCACATTTTTTGTGCCACTTCAAACGTGACGCAACGCTCTAAGAAGCGTGTTCTAAGCATTCTTCCGTCAAGCCAATCTAACTTTTGCTTCACTCCTCATTTTCGTTCCCCGACCTCTATTCAACGTTCCCCGTTCCCTGCTTAATGTTTCAGTAACTTCAATTGTGGTTAGTCACATGTCGACATTTATTCTCCACGAAACTTCGTCTGTAATTAATAAAGGTTCGCTCATGCATTGGACGGGTACAGTAGTTACGCAATTCTTCTGTTGCATGTGACGTCACAGCCGCCATGTTGGTGGACAGTAACAATAGAGTTGCAATTACTTTATTTGTTATGTCAACCAACATGGCCGCCGCGCCCTTTGTCGTTTGAGTATCTGGGGATTGAGTGAAACCAAGCAAAAGGACACGTGTTTCTTTACCGGTTTGACCCACACAATCCCAGCCCAACGTAAAATATATTTATAACAACCCAAATGTACCCATGTTCCTATAACCTACTCGACGTCACTATCGGGTATCGACTGTGTGGGCACGAAATCCTATCTAGTGTTGAGTTAATGAGGTATTAGCTAAAGTGGTCCAAAGAGGTTCAAGGGCTATAATTTCTGTTTAATGATCGCCCCTCAATGATATCAACCGTACAATAATGATATTATGGGACCTCACACAGCTTGTTCTTTGTTCCATGACATTTCCGCAAACAAACCTGTTTTTAAAACAGAGAAACGAAACTCGTCACTTTTAATTACAAATTCCTAGATAATTCGTTGTCTTAGCGTTTGTAATCGATTTGCTATTGAAAATCGGAGACAGAGACGTTAATAAAACAAAAAGAGTCGACAGAGATACAAACACAACCGATAACAGAGATTGCTGACTGTATATAACAGCCTTGTCAATGAGTGACGCAAATTAACATAGAGACAAGGAAAGAAGAGCAATAAAGACAGAGCTGGAGATCGAGATATAATCATAGGTAGAGATAGAGTTGGAGATCGAGATCGAGTTATAAAGATAGATATAGAGTGTAGAGCTGGAAATCGAGATATATAGATAGAGATGGCGCTGGAGATCGAGATATATAGACAGAGATGGCGCTGGAGATCGAGATATATAGAAAAAGACAGAGAAAGAGATGGAGATGGAGATAAAGTTGGAGATAAAGATAGAGGTAAAACTAAAGATATAGATAAAGAGAGAGCTAGAGGTTGAGACTGAGTTAAACAGTAAACAGTGATAACGATATAAATAGATATACACCCTGTAGCGTTCGCGATATAGCTTAGATAGAGATATAGATAGATATGGAAACAAGGATTTTGATTGAAATGTAAAGAAAGAAATAAGACAGATAGATTTGAAGATAAAGATAGAGATGAAGATAGAGATAGAGTTGGAGATATGCACTGTAGATAGGTGCCTGAGGAAGAGATAGAGATAGGGATAAAGAAAGAAACAGAGAAAAGGTGAAAGGTGTAACATCGCTTTTTTAGCTTGGTTTTTACAAAATGTTGCAAAAGCTATATACATTTATAATGTTAAAAGGAAATATATTATATAAACGTACAAACAATACGCAGTAGTTTTATGACGCTAAGAGGGTAGCTGTACAGCAGCAGCCATAGCTGATAACAATAAAGATAATAGAAAATGAATATATAGAAAGGGACAGAGATAGAGAGTCAAGATCGGTAACCTAAGGGAACATCATTGAGAGTTTAGAGATGAAGGTGGAGATGGGAATATGGAAATAGGGATAGGGAAAGGACTTGGTTAGCTCGGAGATAAGAGACAAGGAGTAAGATAAGGATGAAGTTTGGAAATAGAAGTGGAGATGGGAACATAGAAACAGGGGTAGGAGAAAAAACTTCCATTCAGAGATATGAGAAAAAGTTAAAGTTTGGAGATGAGGGTGGAGATAGGAACATAGAACTAGGGATAGGAAAAGGACTGGAGTAGGTCGGAGATAAGAGACAAGGAGTAAGATAAGGATAAAGTTTGGAAATAGAAATGGAGATGGGAAGAAAAACGGGTTTCAGAGATATGAGAAAAAGTTAAAGCTTGGAGATGAAGGGGGAGATGGGAACTTAGAAATAGGGATAGGGAAAGGACAGGAGTAGTTCGGAGATAAGAGAAAAGGAGTAAGATAACGATAGAGTTTGGAGACGAAAGTTAAGCCGTACCTGTTAAGTTAGGTTGATTTAGGTTCTTCAACGTTGTCGGATCCGTTATTTTGATAATTATTTCCAGCTCGAATGTAGCGACAGACAAAAAACAAGATATCCCAGTGACTCCCTTCGATTCTGGACGAGCCACAACCGATTTTAGTTGAGTTTTTCCAGATCACCTTAAATTAAGAAATAATTAAAGCAATTTTACAGTTTTTGTTAAAGATGCACTACGTATATAAACTTATTAATTTACTAATTTTAGTAAATAAATATATTTAGTAATACTAGTAACAATTAGTAAATAATAACAATATCAAATGAAACAATAATAAAAAGGTTTTTAATAATAGACGATTAACGATTTTACTAGAGAAACCAGAGCTGCATTATTTCATTCATTGAATCATTTCAGAAAACAAATTTAATATGGCTAACACGTGATTTTGCCGCTATTGGATGAAGCGTTCTTTTCTATGAGCTGTCAGAACACGACACACGGAAACGTTTTTAAAATTGTCGACTCAAGGATGTTTACAAAACAATTTGACAGCCGCTCAGCCATAAAAGGAAAAACATTTTTTGCTTCACTTCTTTTTCTTGCTTTGAGACTGTTTTCACAGTGAAATAAGAACTCCTGATTTTGCATTGCTCCGGAAATACTTTTTTCATAAAGTATGCAGTTATAGGAACAGCATTTGTTACCGAATACGGGAGATACCTGGGTAAAGTGAAAAACGGGATGTCCAGGAGTATTCGAATGTGGTTTCCTGCTCCAGTCCATTTTATTACTCTCCTTGTACCTAAAACATACGAAGTTGGTTTTGTATCTGTGTTTTTACAAGAGCATAAACTAAACATGAAGCCGTGTTTTGTTGTATATTTCCTACCACATTGTGCTTAAATAAGTAAATGAAAGAATGAAAATGAATGAATGAACAAAAAATAAACTAAGACAGTAGCAGTAATTACCAATAATTTACAGCATCTTCGCATAATTTTGAAGGTTGGTAAGTGGAGCCGAGCCTGAGATCAAAGTAAAAGTTCTCCCCGTACTGCCCAGAAGAGTGACGAAGAGAAACATTATATGGATTTGAAGTCTCAGACCCTAGTTTGAAGGCCCACATTTGGGATCCCTGTGCAAGGTCCTCATCCCACGTGACGTTGGGAGTGTCTTTGTGGAGCATTCGCTTGGCGTTGTGTGCTTCGATACACTCAGAAGGGGTCACTGAAAACAGAACACAGGAAAGTCTTAACGGCTTTTCCATACTCAGATAAACTTTTATATACATACACTTATACCATACATATCAATTTTTTCTTCGCACAATCTTACACTTATCCATACAAGCCATACACACTCCTACTCCGGTTCAGTTTAGGCGGTGCCATTTTGGAAGTCAGCCATCCTCTGTTGGAACTTTTGGCAATGGCCAACTACGTGTTGGATCCCT
>JAOBYF010107668.1:0-11530 GCA_025403605.1 Parazoanthus darwini | reverse complement strand
TCAATCTTCTTGCACCTTTAAAATTAAAGCTTTTGATTTTTCAAATTCACACACCTTCAGGTAAAACAAAGAAGAAAGGAGCGAGTTATACAAACAAGAAAAGGAAAAACGGAAAGTTAAAAATTCAGCAGCCGTCTTCGTTGACGTTCCCGTCCTAGCTGCTTAAGGTCCCTATTCCCTTCTGGGCGACGGCCCTAGAAAGGAAACAGGCCCACGCGGAGAAAGAGAAAAATTATCTGGCCCCGGCGGGAAACGAACCCACGACCTCCAAAACAGATCGCCGTTGCTCTACCAACTGAGCTACAAGGCCAGATGGGAGCTGGTCGTGGGTAACGAAGACTATGAAGCGGCAAATGAACACGTAAGTGAGGTGGTAACCAGTAAGGTTTGGCCGCTGAGCACTAACAAACGATATGAATGTGATAAGATAAAGTGCTCAACCACTTACCTGACTGTTCCACACAGCAGCGAAAATTTCCGTTCCGGTGCCACTCTCTGTTGTTCACCATCCAACACTACAACGGTCTCCACCACTGCTTTCACTGCTGCACCGAGAATGTTGAAGTTCAGTGCGCTGGCTGTAAGCTTGGTCATACTCTAGAAGATCGTCAAACAAAAGCATTTAAACCCAAGCTTATCGTATGACCAAGGTCAACTCGTTCAAAAGTTGGGTCATGTTAAAACACAATAACAAATAAAGCTATTCTTCAAGTGATATGTAAGGTAGTGGTATGGTTTCTTGTGTCATTAGGTAATTTTTGGAATCAAGCCATACCAGACGTTTCTAATTTCCAAGAAATGAATAGTAAAACTACGGTAATTGTCGACCGGATCAAAGTCTGGCCAATGTATCACTTCACACTTAAGTCCTTTAAAAGTTAAACCATATTTTTCTTTTTTTTAGAATGACGATGACTGACTCACATTCTGTCGGTACTTCCTCAAGCTCGCATGGAGATCCTTCAGGCATTCTTCATGACTCTTCTCCAAACCCTGTTTCGTGGGGCCAAAAGAATATATGATTTTTTTTATTCTTAATTCAACAAACTTAAGATGTCAATATAACATTGTCCTAACAAAAACATTCGAAGTTGAATCCGAACTGTTTTGAATAACAGACAATCATTAGTTCTATAATATGTATGTAATTACAATTTTCGGAGAATGAGCTAAAAGTTTCTATTTAGAGGATGACTAAGGAAATAATATTGTGTATTGAATGTATTGTTTCAGTTATTTCAGATGGACACAAAATGGCACGGAGACCGACAAGTCAACAGTCAAAACCCAACAAGTCAAACAAATTGTTAGGAAAACGTAGATTTGGAAAAACCATCTAACAAGGCATGCCATTCAACTGAAGTGAGGGTAATCTTTGTCAAGACTTGTTCGCGCATACGTACCTTGTTTAACAGCCGTTTAGAAAGAAGAATGTTTGAAGGCAAAATAGGTAAAACACCATTTCCTAGCTGTCGGCACAGCGGACAAGTGAACTCCCCTAACCTCGGGTTGAACGACGGAACCTGATGTAATATGGAAACCTCTTCATCCTGAAAGAAACATCCACCGCTTGTCAGAAAATGTTGAACAGCTGTCATATAGATAGTATATAAACAGCTTATAGCTTGTTAGTTAACTGATATCCTGAAGTCTAACTGCTAATAATCTGTAACAATAAGCCGGTTAATTTCATAGTAAAGAAAACCGTTTTAAAACCTACGAACTCGAAAAACTGAAAGGTTTCATTGGAGTAAACTGGAGTAAAGTGGTAGTCAAAATCCCTTTACGTTTTGGTGAAAAAGTTCAACTAAACCTGAAAAACATCTAAGCGACAAAACAAGACAGACTTGTTGAGTTCAGGGGGGAAAAGCAAACAAAATAAACACACCTGCAGAGATCTGAGGTAGGACTGATGGCACGAAATATGCAAGTAATGACCACATGTCTGAACGTGGACACCGCCATCAGTTCCAACCGCGGACGCGTTTAGGCAAGCGATCTGAAGAAAAGGGTATACAAAGTTACCATGACTAACAATGTATTCTACAGTGTAGGTAGATTGGCGTCTAGAACTGGGGGAACAAGAAAAATAATAACCGAAAAGAGAACGAGCAGTGGACTGAAAGAATAGGGTAAGGGTCAACTGAATAGAAGGGAACAAGAATATATGATACAAAATTAAGTAACAGAGAGGATTATTATGGGATGGAGATAAGAACTCAGCACAAAGGAAAGGAAACGCGGCCAGGCAAGAGGCAGTGCTGGTAGAACAGAGCGAGGCAGAAAAAATCCAGGAGGGAGTATAACAGAACGCGGTGGAATGCAACGGAAAAATAAATAGAAGAAAGGAGGACAGCGTGGATAATAAAACAGAACAGATATCAACAACAGAACAGAATGAAACAAAACAGAATGGGCCAGCAAAACAGAGTCGACTGTGGTGTAGGAAAAAACCCGACAACATTTCACATAAGAGTAGGCAAAGGAAGCAAAAACTAAAATAGGTAGCGCCTAAACAGGGCATAATAATGAATGAATCAGTGAATGAATAAATGAATGAATGAGCGATTGAATGAATGAATGAACGAACGAACGAACGAACGAACGAATGAATGAAGCTTATTCAAACGTACCCTGCTAAAATGTCCTTTAAAAGCTTCGAATCTCTTCCTGTATACAGTTCTACAATTTGGAACGAAAAGATCTTCCTCCTCTGGCACGAGAGGTAGCTTCACTTGGCGGGGTTTTTCCTCTCTGTATCTCAATACTTTTACAAAATCAAACATACAAAAAGTAAATACGGTAGAGCGGATATTCATCAGGGCAAGATTCATCTGTACCATAATCTAAACTAACGTCAACACACAAAAAATGGCAGGATAAGGAACAAAATCGTTGAATTTTGAATTAGATATCTTGGGTGCTTCTATCGACTTCTTGTGCAATATTTTTATACAAAATAGCTTTTGTGTACAAACCTCCAAAACAAGGCACATGGGCAAGACAGAAATGATGAACAGTTTCAACAAACAACATAAAGTTTATGGAAAAGCACTAAGGGTATCTCCCAAGAATGAATGTGTGTACAAGAATACAAACTAATATAGGTTAAAAAGACCTTCCACAACCGAATGAGTTAACTGACTTCTTACCGAAACAATTAACCACCAGTCCGTGCAAGGCACTTCATTAAAATGCGATAAATAACATGTTTACCAACTGGGCATCGTGCAAACCATAAACGCACCAGTCAGTGCTTGTGGAAATTGTCTTTTTGACACCATTTTGCGAAAACGGCCCGTCCCCAAACGGCATTTGTAGTACCAAGATAAAATAGATGAAGCAAATAAGCTTGTTAAGAGTAAACTCAAACCCTGAAGACCAGCATCTGTCAACTGCTGTTGGTCCACACAAAGACTTTTTTCTGTTGAGCTGACCAAAGCCTGTTTTTCAAAATATATTAGGAAGTTAAAGATTCTAGGACTTGACCGCTCCGAAAATGCTATCTCAGCGGACTTAAAAGAATCCATGTGGGAAGGGCCACCTGTTTGAGTACGTCCTATGGATGCAAATGTGTGACGCTCAAGAAATAAAGTGTCTTTTTTTAACTAGTTTTACTGGTGGAAGCTAGATCCCCTTAGTCTTAAAGCCAAACTAATCGCGAGACAGTTTATGGTTAATGTTCAAGACCTAAAACTTGCACTTTTCAAACAAAAATGGCCAGATGGTCAGCTGGTTACATTCCCATGTACAGCGTATTGTATTATGTAATTCTGCCGCATTCTCCTCGCCGTTGAAGTCCTGATTACTTACCAGCTGATGGTTGTAACAGCACCACCAGACCGACAGGAGCTTCTTCTGATGACAGCGATGACTGCCCGCAAATCACACAGTCAAACGTTTCTATTTTTGTCTCGGACACGCTTCCGCCATCAACGTCCATATATTCAAGGTTGCCTAGGTGTAACAAAGATCAATAATATTGCTTTATTTGAAAGAAACTAATTACCGTTACGTTAATAGGAGGTTTGCATGATTGCGTCATAGCCTACCATTACCAGAATGCTTTGCCCAATTTCTTTTATTATATGATTATTACCAACTGTTCTACTATTCTCATGAGAGAATAAAAACTCGAATAAAAAAGAAACCTCGTAGGGCATTCTGCCACTGGTAGTAAACTGACAACATCGCAAAAACTTCCTATTGCAAACACACTTAGGGAGCGCTCGTTCAAGGTTATTCTGGAATAGGTATTACCGAAAAACTCAATTTATGCTACCGGTGCTGCATGGCGGAAGAGACAGAATATATTGGAATTCCCGAATGTCACAAATGAGTGTCCCTTTAGTCCCAGTCAGTACAAAATTTATGTTGCTGAAAGGTGCAAAAGAACGAACGAGTCAGAAACAATGCTAAAACTACCGTAAATGCTTGATCAAATAACTGGAATCCTAATGGATTTACAGGAACCCAGTATATATAAATATATTGAGAAATTTGCCGATAGAACAGTTGTAAAAGTTGACTCTGGTTAAAATCGTTTATGATGTGTAAAATGTTTCAACCACTTGATCGAAACGTTTTATACATCATAAACTATTTTAACCAGAGACAACTCTTTTCATCAATTTTACCATCGCATTTTTAGATACCTGGATTCTTCATTTGTTTCTCCATGAACACTTTCTGTTTGGATGCGAACTCTGCCAGGAGTTTCTGTTGTCTTTCGCGAGCACGCTGACGCCTGTGTTAACAAAACACATGATTCTGTTTCTAGCTTTTGATATGATATACTTCAGAATAAAAGTAATAAAGAATCCCCTCCGAATATAATCCCCGTTCCGAAGATAAGCCCATTCCCAACGTGCGCCCTTTAAGAAACGATTGGAAAGTAATAAGCCCACGGGCTTGTGTTGGGAAGTTTATAACACAATATTTACCGGAGTGCATTCTTGACTATAGGATCCTCTGCATCTTCCGGACTCTCTGCGGGACTGGAGCACGGCATAAGCTCAGCTACTGCAGCAGCGTTCTCGGGTGATGATCGAGATATACTTTGTAGTAACTGCTTGATGCAGTGCAGTCCGTCACCTCCAACACTTCCACTGAAAGGGAATATCTTTGTTATCCAAACCAATCTGTTACATCTTTGTAACATAAAAAAAACTTTTTTTACATTAAACAAGTTTTCCGAGTCTGTCTGAGACTCGTCGTTGTGACATCTAAGAAGGAAGGAGGCAACTTGTTACATTATTGCTTATTATTAATTTACTACATCAGCAGATCATCATCGGACTGCCAAAACCAGTTACAGTAACACGGCCAACAGCACTTATTTTTTTAGGGGGGGGGGGGTCAGAGTAGATACTTGTTTTCTTTACGGAAAAAAGTTTTGTGTCAATACTGTCTAGGAGTCATTGCTGAACAAAGATTTGTTAGTTTGTGATCATGATGATCATGATGGTAATGGTAACGATGATAAATGATAATGATGGTAATCATGATGATGGCGATGACGATGATGGTCATGTCAGTGATGACCATGATGGTGGTGGTGGTGGTGGTGACGATAACAACGACAACGCTAATGATGGAAACGTTACGGTTGATGGTGGTAATAGTAATGATAATGTTGATGATGATTATCATGATGAGGAAGATAATGGATTAGATCATTTGGATTGCGATCACAATTACAATTTGGACACAACCTTAAACAGTAACAAGTATAGCTGTATGTATGACTTGTAACTATAACTATAACTATCCTTGGTTTTCATATTACTACAGACACGCCATGTAGGTGCCATTTTACAGTGAAGTTGTAATTAGTTTCTTTTGTTAGGGACACCGGAATGGCCGCCGTGCCGTTTGTCATTTGATTCCCTGGGGAATGAGGGAAAACCTGCAGTACTATGATATAACTATTATCACATTTGTTATTTCGTTTCTAACCAACCTTGCAGCTGATACTGTGGCAGAACCCTGAGGTGAGGTTGTCAATTTAACCAGCAGACTTAAGATACTTTCATCAATGCCTGTAGCAGGTTCTTCCATTTCAATTGAAGATGAGTGTGTTGCTTTATCTTTCACTTTCGCTGTATAAAGTTCTAAAATCTCCTCACATTGCTTTTTTCTTGCTTCTTGGACACTTGGAGTTTGGTCAAGCTCTGATATGTTTTCCTCCATGTTGAGGTGAGTATTTATTGCCAGTTCCAAGTCTCCATCACAGGCCCGTAATAGAGTCTTGGCTACGCCTGGATAATTAGAAGGGGAAAGGTTATTCGGCGATTGGTATCAAAATAAACTTTCGCAAACTAGTGCAAATTATTTTACTACATAAAATGTGTTCAGTGAGCTACCTTATTTTTGGTTATTGATAACATTAGGTTTCGCAAACGTTCTCCAGTCTGTAACGGTTTTAACTAAAAACATGTGTCAAAAAATTGATCGAAAATTTAGGAAACATTTTGCAAACACTTGGGATAAATTCAAATATATCAAAGAAGTAATAAAAACGTCTGTTATAAGATGCATATGCAGTAAGAATTAAAGTAACTACATTTCAAACGGTCAGATCATCATCCAGGAACTAAAAGGGTTTCACACCTCCTGCATTTGGTTTGCAAGGACAAAGTAACGGCCTTGGTGGCGCGTTCAGACAAGTGAAAGAAGGGGAAATGGAAACTGGGTAACGTATACGTTTGAGGAAGGAGGCCATCGCGGTAACAAAGGAGCTTCACATACGTTCTGGTGTACCAGTAATGTTCATAAATTGTTCCACAAGCGGATCAGCATCATCCGTATCGTCTTCCCTCAGACTGCTCAGTGCAGGGAGTCGTCGCACAGAGCCATGCGCAACACTGCGACTGGTGAATGAAGTGCTTGCGTTGCACTCTCCTGCAGTTCAAAAAGCATCTAATTACGTTTATGTACCGTAACACTCTTACGGAAGGACTTGAAATGCCAGGTGACTGATCACCGACCAAGTGCCGCCTAGGTTTTACTCGGTCATGGCCTCATTCTGATGAAACGTTGACTGGCCGTTATTTCGAGCTCTGTTACACTTAGAAAAAATACAACTGATCTACTCAGTAACATTCGAAATTTCAAAAACTTAGGCTAACTGCAGATACATTGAAAGTAAATATTGTCAGCAGTTACGTGAAATCTGTGCTTAATGCTATGATTTCGAAATACCATAGCTGCTTGCTATATAAACGTTTGAGCAATAGCTCACTGATCACAAAACTACTGTTGGTAAGTAGTATGATACGGACCATTCTACCCTTAGTAAGTAGTATAGTAGGGGCCAATATCTCTCAAATACCAATGTTAGTAAGTAGTAAAGAAGAGGCCAATATTCTCCCAATACCAATGTTAGTAAGCAGTATAATAGCGGCCAATCTTCTCTAAATACTACTTTTGGTAAGTAGTACAGTAGGGACTATTCTACTCCAATACCACTCTTACCTTGCATGGCATCGTCTGGTGCAGCACTGGTGTCCATTGGTTCTGGTGCAGTCACTGAAGTAACTAAATGCCTGACGTTTTCCACCAGAAGCGAGGATGGAAGTTCTACATCTAACAAGTTCTTTGGCCATCCCTTGGGGGGCTTTCGCAGCTAAAATATATTATGTTATTTGGTCAGATTAAAAAAAGAAATCTGTTCTTCCTAATTCATTTACATGTTGCCCCGTAAAGTTTTTATCCATACCAGATGGATGAGCTAATTTTTATCCTAGTAAGCGGATTTCCTTATACGAAGCTGGCAATTTGCTTGTGACGCCATTGTTTATATTTTGGCATATGGAATATTTAAAATGTTAATGGATGAAAAATTGGACAACAGAAGTAAGTAAGCTTCGCAAAATGTCATCTGTGAATGCACCGAGTCAAGACTTTGAGGTATCGGTTGCTTTACAAGACTGCGGTATAAAAACAGAAGCAAAAGGGTCGAATGGTTTAAAGTTCCACTTGTAAACCAAAGGTCGCAAGCCGGAGAAAAACGCTGGCCTTACGTCTAGTTACGAACCCTATGTACTTGGGAGGGGATTTAACGAAAGAAAACATACGCGTCTGTATTCAACGGTGAGAACACATTCGACTGTAACACCACTACCAAAATCGCTTTCCAATGTTATTCAAACCCTAGTACCAGCCCCAACTTAACTACTAATTCACCTTCTCCCTGATCGAATCAAAGCTTTAACATAAGGCATAACATTTATACTCACCCTGAAGAGCCAATCGTTGTATTTGACCAAGTACATTAGAAGCATTGACAACTCCAACATCTACAAATAAATCATTTTACGGATTCAGTTGAACAAGAAAAATAGTTAAAATTGTTTGTAGTCAGAGTTTAAATGTCTTTTTTTCTATTAACGTACTCACCTGTGATTCATCATTAACAAGAGACAAGTTCTTGGGTGGGATGTTGAGCCTCTCAGACACACTACACAAGAAGAAAAAAACAATATATTTACGGGTCAACTGCTTTGATTTTTAATGGAAGGGAGAGTAATGGTAAAACATCAATAGAAATGCTCTTTTATAATACTTTTTATTATGTAAATCATTCTATTCATGGGATACTAATCGATCCGTTCCATAAACCGTTTTCATATCTGGAGTAACCAAGACCACGGAAAACAATTTACTTACAGATGAAAAAGATCACTCTTTCCCCTTGATATTAACGAACAGTTGGGGTAAGTGTCTTACTAAATACAGACTACCACAAAGTTCGTTAGCTAGTATACAATGCTGTAACTCACTTTACTAAGTGTGCTGTAAGCTTCCTGAGTACTTCCCGTCTATGGGGTGGCAATACGTCAATCAGATACTGGATATGTTGCAGTTGGGCAACCCTTTCTTGCGTACTGCTTTGGTTATCTGGTAAGAAGCAGAACGTTTATGAAAATTTAACCTGCATCATCAACACCAACATTTCTTAGAACTTAGATGATTCATCGTCTCGTATGAAACCGACGTGTGACTGGCCGAATTCACGCAAATACAAACTACTGAACTGATGCCTGTCATCCAGCATCTGCAAAAAATAAACACAAACAGAAAAAGTCGGACATATTTATGTTCATTTCCTGGTGAAACATGAGGCTCCACTCGGGACCTAAACTATTTTTTGGTTCGCTACTTCTTCGAGCAAGAACAGTGTAGTGGATAAGAAATCTAAAGGAACAAGATAATTGTTCTTCGAGACTTCGAGAGCGGTTCACTACCTGATTTGTGTTTTTAATTGCGATATTTTAAGTGAAGATCACCTCTTAATAATTTAAAACGTAAAAATAAACACTTGAGAACTATTTGTATGACGACTTTGAAGACTGATTAGGGAAGGTTATTATTTTCATTCGTGAGTCTTACGAGTCAATGAGTCAAAGTTCAAAGTTTATATATTTTCAAATTGTGGATTCGGATATATGTTCGGTATTACAAGAATACATTTATTGGGAAATTACCCAAACAGTATTCCCACTCTAATCTAAGCCTGGGTAACTCTAGTAGGTGAGTGAGTCAAGTCGCGTTAAAATGGTGATCCTAAACCCAACCATAATTCCATTAAACATAAATCCCTAATGGTAAACCTATCTTAAATTTTCCTTTCATAGGCTCATGACTCACTGACAAGGTAAGAGTTATCAAACATATATATATATAACGCAGCCTTTAAGCTGAAGTCTGAATTACATAAGTGGTAATAACTATACAATTTACAACGTGATTAAAAACAACAGGCCTCAGTACAAAGGGATGCAAAAGAATTACTTACTCAAGGCACTAGTGAGAACGTCACCCATGAACGGCAGGAAGGACTTAAACAGCGGTGGCTCAATGAGCATATGTAAGGCATACGCCATAATGACACACACATCGTGAGCTGAATCTTTGCTTGGATCCAAGGAAGCATGTGGATCTAGAGGCAAAAAATAGATCATTATGAACAATGTTTCTACAAAATAGTAATCTCGGTGAAAACCGATCTATAATCCTACTATAAATAACATGTGATATCAAAAACTCTGTAGTTTTGTTCGAAAATGCAAAACATGTAGATGATAAAAACTGTTAGCCTTTTTAAAACACGAGCATTATCGCTGTCCCCTTCCAAACACCAAGAAAAGTAATTCAGTGGATGGAATTTTAAGTATCTAGTAACCTTGGATTACACTCAAACCAAAAACTTTGGTTCTTCAACATAAATTGTAAAGGCTCCGACTTGTTTTTGCAACTGCATGAATGTTTCAACTCTGCCTTACCTTGACGAAGCCTTGTCAACAGTTCGTGATTTACACATGTCAGGTCTTCTGTCTGGTGGAGACCTTTTACATTTCTTCCTGCAACCCACAATAGAAATACGAATAAGCTGTGGGCGATGTAGCAAAGCTTTTTATATTTAGATAAAACAAAAATGGCACGTTCTACGTCGCATACTACAGCGAAACTTCAACACAATTAAAGTTCAAGTACAATTAAAATTATAAAATGGGCAATCAATAACTTTCAACTTAATTGCCACGTGGAGACGTTTATATTGACTAAGCTGACATTCAAAAAGGTATCCAAAAACAAAGCACGATAAACACCAAACACAAAAAGGCCAGCTATAACATCGATAAATTACCACATAAGAAGAGCTATACTGAAACATCCGGTCATTTGTTTTATGAAAAAGAAACGATGCAACACTTTCGGGTGGGAAAAATGAGTGTCTTAATTTAAAGAAAGAAAAATCTGTCTTTTCCAGACTCAAGCGATCCTACAGACAAAACGAAACTTAGACAACACCTTTAAAAGATTCAGCTGTTGAGTGAATATAGTATGCGTACATCAGTGAAAATAGGAAGTGAAAAGAAAGGAAAAAGAAAACAACACGATAGTGAAAAGCATTGGTACGAGTGAGACCGAAACATTCTGATATATGTTTGTGACTGGCCAGATTAATTCACAGGGAGGCCTTACAAAAAATGTCTGCCAAACGCATCTACGTGATGTTCTGAGTGCAGCTATTCAAAAAGCGATGCCTTAGATACCCAGACCGACTGAAAGTATGGGCTTTCGGGAAAAAAAGCTACACTAAAATCCTGACTCTGCGCTTAAGTGCTCAAATGGTTTCTTTTATTTTCCTTCACTGAAGTTTTCCAATGCAATAACTCGTATTCATGTTCTAATTTTCTTTGTTTACGACAGCCGAGAACTCCTTTCGGCTTGAACTTGCACCAGTTTACGAGATAACCTTTATCAAACGAAACGCATTAGAAATAAAAAAGTGACCGCCTTCATTACTTTCGGTTCTAGCAGTACAGCATCACTTGGTGGGTCTTTACGTTTGGATACCAAAATTTGTTTTTAAACGTAACTGAGTGTGTTTGCGTAGGGATCGTCTGCATTTAACGCCGTCGTTCACTAATTTATACTCGTTGATGATAAGAACGTATCCCGGGACCACGTGCTTTCGTGTATATATATTTAAGAGGGGAGAATTTCGAAGGTACGTCGATTT
>JAOBYF010107557.1:0-11531 GCA_025403605.1 Parazoanthus darwini | reverse complement strand
AACTAAACTAACTAACTAACTAACTAACTGACTAACTAACTAAGTAACTAACCGACTTACTGACTGACTAACTAACTAACCAACTAATTAGCTACCAAATTAATTAATTACTTAACTGACTTAATTAACTACTTGACTAACTAACTTTGTTGTAAAATAGTTCTATGATAGAAACGGTTTGTGTTCTTCACGATCTCTCGTCGCATCTTCGAATCTCCCAGTCATCTTGGATAAATAGGAATGCCGCTGAAAATTAGCCGTAGCCCAAAACAAACTACACCCTTTTGTGTTTCACGTCACGTAGCCAACTATTATAAACAGGACACTCACATTTGACTATAGACTTAAGCAGACGGACCAGAACTGTCATTAACGTCATTAACATACAATTCGTCTTTTTAAAATTAAACGCAGCAGGTGATAAAACCGGACAGCTTTTTCTTTAATTTTAAGTCATTTTCACTTATTCAAAAGCCGAACTTGTTCGTGGGTAGTCCGATATTGTGCTCTGTACCACAGAAAAGAAACTAGATGTGTATAACCGTACTAATTACATGGTTTCTTTTCTTTGCTCTTTTTAAGAAAACTACTTTTTTAAAATTTCTGCAAATCTTTCAGTCTGATTTTTATTTTGGTGACATTAAAAGGATATGCTTGTGACTCTTGTTTTGTTTTTAAGAACTAATGAATCTCCTTTGAAGCGAAATCGGTACTGATGATTTTAAAATGATCCAAAAACTATTATATCGTGCCTTTAATCTGATTTAGTATTGGATTATTTCGGTTTTAAAATAGTTCCATGATTCAGTCATGCCATTAGAGATTGGCTTCTCTTTGAAATAAATAGATTCGAGACTAGCCTGGATATTCATGCCCAGGCTGGCGAGTACAACTTTTGTATGTATTAGTTTGCAATAAGCGCCAGTTTAAATTTCTCAGAATAACGAAATAGCTGAAGAAAAAAATCAGTAGGCCAGTTCAAGCATCTCTGAGAATATCAAACAAACAAACGAAAACAAAAATGTCAGTAAAACCCTTGTTTTAACATCTGCATAACCAAGAAAAGGTAATTAAGAACGAATTAAACGTTTGAATAACTAAAATAAGTTTTATCTCTGGATTGTTTCTCTGCAGTAAAACGGAAAGGCTGTAGGATAAAATTGTGACTTATTGGTTTATTTAAATCTGTTTCCCAAGTAAAATGTTGAAGCTTTGATGCTGTTTATTATGAGTATCTAGTGCCGTTTCTTGAAATTGGTGCTGAAAAAGTGTAACACATGTAATTTGTCAATGCGTGGCCGTGAAACCCGTGTAAGATCGAAGTTCAGTGTATTGTTTGCACGAGGTTCTCTGGCAGAATAAGGCTTCAAAAAGTTGCGGGTGTTGTTCAAAATCAGGACTTAAGATTTCAAAGTCTTCTTTGAGAACAATAGTAGTTAACAGATCGTGCTCATAAGAAAACTGGATTGAATATTTATCTAAGCATCGCTGTACACAAGCAAAGCCATTGTATATAAGAGTATTTCAGCTATGGAGCTAACTCCAATGGTCATTTAATTGTATAGAAAAACTCTTACTGTCGCCCCGAATATTAAATACATCATTAACATGCATTGCACAAGCAGTGAGATCTCCGTCGAATTATCAGGAACTAAGATTTTGAGATAAAATCTTGCAGTTGTAGAACGAGCTTGCATAATTCTGAAAAAAAAACCCAGCGATGCACCATCTTTTTAATTTTTGTTTACAATTTTGTTTCCTAAGGCAAATTTAGCTGCGACATATGCCTATGTTGATGAACATGGTTTTATTTTGTACTTTTTGACTCGGTTTCTTCGGTGTGAGAGTTGATATTTGACCGAAGTTTCAAGAGGAAGGTATTTGTTCGTCGACAATCGGTAATTTTTGTCTTCAGCGTTCAAAAACTAAAATAATTGTAGGTTTCTTCATATTCTACCATCACTCTCAAGCAATATTTAGCCGTTCCGTTTTGCTGAAACAACATATGCAAATTTAAAGTGATAAGAAACAGATATGTCTTTGTTTTTCGGTCTAAAGTTGTTGTTCCCACTGCTTTTAGTTGAGCGCAGCAGGTACCAATACAACTCCGGACGATAGCCGCAAATCTGCGTCATTGGGTATCGAATCTGTCGTAAGATCGAAGTTGAATAATCCAATACAACTTTCTTGTTTCCCAAACATTAAGCATGTTAGATTACGTACTGCAACAGTTCTAAACAGAATCAGAGTCACAGCACTTTTTCATCCACTGAAAGAGTATTTGAATGTTGTTTGCATGGAAAGGAGGGTGTAATGAGACTTTCGTGAAAGGATGTTCCATTTTCAAAAGTCAATTGCTTTGTAGTCTGCTAAAGTAATTATACAGTAGTACAGTAGTACAAGCAAAACTAAATGAATAAAAAAGTTTTCATTAAATTGGTTGTTCTTGATAAATGAACTTCTCTGTGCAGCCCTAGTTTGTTCTCCCAGGTAAAGTTTTGACAAAATGAATGAGCCAGAAGAAAACATATGGCTCTCTCAACTCCAGCTGCGTTTGGGCGTCCACTTCGCTTTTGTCGGTTTTGCTCTTTGTAGTATAAAAAGGGACAGAAACTGAGTTTCAAAGGCTGTTCTTCTTTGTTTTCTTGAGGAAAACACAAAATTTACTATAATGTACTGATGCTGAATTGCGTCTAATGTCTTGATATTTCATGAAACATATCTTCTGGGTTGAACGGGTTTTGATTGTGCGTGGTACGCATAAATGGGCAATTTCAAAGCTTTATGCCGTTCGTTTGTTTATAATAAGATGAATTTAAAATGGTTCTTGCTCTCCATTGTGAAACTGAAAAGATAGTTTCTTAATCTAATACAACAGAATCGTGCGAGACAAAAACAGGAAACTCAAACCATAACATACTTAAATTCAGATCACACCTAAGTGCCTTGAAGTATGCAGTTTTATGATTATATGCTTGTCAAATAGTTGAACACGATAGTCAATTCAGCTCTTAAATTTATAAGTCTGGTTTTGTAAGCTAAACAAAGGAAACAACGAAAAGGCTTTAGTCTTAATTTCTCGTGATAAGATGGCCGGGATAACGATCAGAGAATATAGTATAGTGATTAACCATATTAAAAACTGCAAATATTTAAATATTTCTGAGAAATAAACACACTGAAAATCGTATTTTGATAGCATTTTAGAATAACATGTTTCAAAATAATCAAGTGTCATAAAATATTAACGTTTTTACAGCGACTAAAATCCGGCTTCATTACAACATTAAAAGCAGTCTTCTTTTTGTATTTGGACACCAATTCGATTGGCGACAGGGCTCAACACAAAACGTCATTCCTAAATTGACAAGCATGATTTTTAACGTCCCTACATTTCTGACAGTGGTTCGCTTAAATCAAGTGGCAAATGCATAAATTATGGTAAACATATCTTCTACTTGAAAATGTACCCGCAAACCGCTTCATTCAGCAGGGATGATGTCAACAAGATTGAAAGATAGTGTTCAATTTTTGCCAACGCTGTACGAAATTTTCCGCCAACATGAGTCTCTTTAGTTTACTCAAAGAGCCAATGTATTCAGCTATAAAATATATATGGTCGTTTTAAACTTTCTGCCTCGCTGTCTTATCAGAACTAGACAGTAGACGGAAGGTTGAATTAAATTAAATTAAATTAAATTAAGATATGTTTTAGGATGAAAATAGGTTTGCTTCAAAAGGTTGTTGTAAATTATTTTTCCAGTGAGATACAGCACTGGACTTGAAAAAAAAACAGGTACTTTATTTGGAATAAAACATTAACGTCTTTTAATCATTTAGGAAAACAACAGCACAACTTCCATACCTGCTCTTCGTCGATTCCCCAAAATTCCAGTTCGGCCTCAAACAAAGGTCCACAAACGTCACTAGGGCAATGAAGTTTTCCTGTGCGGTAATAGTTCAGAATTTGGGCGAAGACTCCAGGGTGACGGTCGAAAAAGTACTCGCTTTTTGTCGAGTCGTATTCAGCTACCTTGGTGAGGCTTGTGTGGTGCTCGCCGAGGTACGACAACCGAGTATCGGGAATGGTTCGAAGAGTGCTTATGAATGTTTCGTGTTTTTGCCCTCCCACATTGATGACAACTCGATTGACTGAGCGCTTTTTACTTTTAGAAGAAGGCATTCTTGTACCGTAACCTGAAAGAAAAAGTAAACTAATAACATTATCTATCTCAACTGTTCACTTTTGTTTCTATTGTACACGGAAGTTGTACGGAAATGTTCTGAGCACGCATTTGCTTGTCAAATTCACAAAGGCCCGTCTTCTATAAACTCACAACATAAAACCTAAACTGTCAGTGACTGTGGTCGCAGAGATATATAAAACGCACATCATTTAGAAAACTAATATGCCCTACCTTTTCAATTGAGTCATATACTCGTGTTAAAAGTGGCTTAATATTTTTTTCCAAACTCGTGCAGATGAAGCTTCGGACTTTAAGGCTCTCGTGACTTCGATATAACTTTCACAGTTATCAGATAGTAAGAATTGAAATCGATATGATATGACAACATCAGGCGACTGTTTGCACCAAGTCCATCAATTACACCAACGGCAAAATGCAAAACTCTTGTCTGACGTCAATCACGTCACAACGAAGCACACCAGATGGCCCCTAAAGATGGAAATGCTTTCATCCATTAACCATAAGTTTTTTGTTGTCTAACCTCGGAATTAGACAATTTCAAAGAGTTGTAATTCAAATCAGCTCTTTATGAGAGACGTCTTTAATGTTGAAAGTTTTGGCTGCATGTCTATAGCGTGTCATTATGTTCAGTTTCTATTTCTTTTATTTTCCAAAGCTAAATTATCGCAGCAGTAGCAAGAAAAATTACATTATTTTATCGACTTCATCCTTCCGCCTTCACAAATTGATGTGTTTTGCTTTCAAAATATCCGTGCTGTGCTGGCTGCCGAAAATATGCAGATGAACGCTGAGAGCAACTGTCATATTGTGTGAGCTGGAAATGTGACAGAATATCGCCAAATTATAAATCCATTACTGTCTGAAACTAGTCAATCGAGACTACTTTTGCAAGTAAAAGGAAATTGGAAAGAGTAGCTAAGGACGTTATTTGTGTCAGTGTGTGAGTGAAAATTTTTTGCTGTTTTCATCAGGGAATAATACTCATTAATCAGCTCATACATTCAGCAATATCATGATTCCAAAATGTAACAGGAAGCCTCAAATAGAGTACGCACAGACAGCAGATTGTCCATTAGCTAGTTAGTGGCACATGTTGGGGTTTTGCATAAACTAGCCGGCCGTTCTAATGCAATCTAATATCGATGACAATTCTTGATTAAGAATATGATATAAGAGACGATTTTAACGACAACAACAGAGCAAAAGAAGAATATGTTTGTTACTGTCAATAATTACCATAGATACAACAATAACGAGTGCTAAAATTAGTTTTCAGAACGCATTTTACATGTTTTTAAAATGCGTTTAAATATGTAACAAAATTCAGTATTCTTTCAAATAAAAAAGTTTGGGGAAAAAAGCGGAAAAAGCGACTTCCGTACTGGTAAGGGAACTAGCGGAGAAGGTTTTTTTTCATACGGTGAGACAGGAAGTAATCACTTTGCTTCTGATAAATTGATTTTGAAGTTCACGAGTTACATATCAGTGAAGCTGATCGAGCTGCACGATCTTGTGTAAATGGGATATTTACTTCAAACAGTAAAAAGCTTGATGTTGATAAAAACCAATTAGATGAATTCGCTTTATTTGTCTGCAGTAGTCTGTGATCACGTTTCTGTCATTATATAATTTATGATCACTATGGTTCAACTGTTTGGCACCGAGGATTTAAATACGAGAAAAAAGAAAAGGAAGCAGAAATATAGTAACATCACCTTTATTACACTGAGTAGACTCATTTCACGATCAATTCTCTCGCTACTTCGAACTGAAGAACGTTTCCCATGATTCAAACTCGCTGGTTGATCTGTTACCAGAAATTTAATATGTTTTTCTCAAACCGACTTCGTTTGAAGATATCGAAGTTTTTGGTTCAAAGCAAAACATAAATAAACCAGATAAGTAATTGCTTCCAGGAAAAAAACGGACATCAGAAGTCAAAACACACGGTATTTGATTCCAATAAAAGCCAAAGACGCCAGATATGAAAAGGTAAGGTTTTGGTTCCTAGAAAAACAAAAACGTGAAAAAGTAAGGTTTTGGTTTCAATAAAAGCAAAACACAAATAAATCAGCCAAGTAACTGATTCCAGGAAGAAGTAAAAAAATGCGGTTTTTGATTCCAATAAAAGATATGAAAACGTAAGGTTAAAGACATTAGATGTCAAGAAGTAACTATTTTGGTTTCAAGAAACTAACATAAACATTTTATCAGATGTCGAGAAGTGAGAAGTCAAGTATTTTCACAGTTTCTTAGAAGGCAAACCGTTACTTGACGATATTTTTACCCAATCCCCTCCCCTCTCCCAACTTCTTATAAAGCTACAAAAGTGACTAAGCAAGCCCCCCCAGAGGAAAAATATCGTTGAATGTTTAAAGTCGCACTTAAAAAGAGAAACGAAATGAAACTTAAAGATTGTTCTGCTCTTGTTACAAAACTCCTTAGTTGGATATCAAAAACTAGGCCCAAATACAGTTAAACGAAGTTCTACTATATCAATACTGTATTAAACTTTAAGATTGTTGCGCAATGTTGAGTTCCAAATGCCGAACACTTTTAGTCTCTTCCCTTGATAGTTCGAAACATCGAGGACCCCCTATGTTATCCATGCATGATTAAAAACACTGCACCTATTTAGTTTGGTGCGTTGTTTTTTACTAAAGCAACGCTCAATTCTCAAAGATTTTTTTTCGTTGTTCTGTTTGGCCTTAACTCGTCTCACCTGCAACAAACCGAAACCCTTCTGGCTGACCATTTAGTTTTGTAAAGGTTGTTCTAAAATTTTGAAATTTGTGTATATAAGCAAAACCTCTCCGTTAGTTTTTGATTAAACACCAACGTTCATTAACATGAAATATACCTTCACAGTACCTATTCAAAAAACAGTACATAGTAACTAAAGGAGATTTAGGCAAACATTTTCCTAAGTTCGGCTCGATTTCTCCCTCTCTCTGTTTGACCTTTCAGCGAGTTTCATCAATATGGCTCGTTTCCTTCGGAAGATTTGAATATTTAAAATCTTTGACAAAAAATTGTTTTCGAAATATGTCATATTTCATGCAATTACTGTTATATTAGATAAGTGTCAATCAAAACTGAAATTAATGTAAAAAGTGTCGTTCTGTTGAGAAATATTGCAAGTGATTTGCATACTTTAATCATATTTTCAACGATCAGCATTGCTGATAAAAATAAGCTGTATTTTTTAGTTTTATCGTTAGCACAAACCTAATCAATATTTTGTACCACCAACCGTGCCTCTTTATAAGGACTTGCGAAAAACCCTTGAAATTTGTAAATAAAGCTCCGCTTGACCAGTATGCAAAGCGTGACTAATTGGATTCAGTTTGTATAGGCGACAAGGTGGTTTCTTTCGCTTAAACAGAAAGCATTTTTTTTCTTACTGTCTGTAGGTCTGTTATTCGGGAGATGAATGAACTACGTAACTGTAAGGAAAACCTTAATTGAAACAAAAATGATATTTTTTGTGGAAAAACGAAACTTCTTTTTGAATTGTTTTGGAGAAAGTTCAACGTAAAGACAACATAATGATTTGCAGTAAGACAACATAACTGTAGTCGTAATGAAACAATGGCCTGGAAGTAGGTCTACTCGACCGCAACATTAATATATTTTTTAAACAGAACACTTCTTATTATCCACAAGCAACTCATTGGGGCAAGTGCGGTGAATTGAATTAACCAGCCGGTTTGACTGCTACCATAACGACTCATCTATTTTTTGCAAAGTAATTTAAGTACGCCATCCGAACAAAAACCTTCTCTTAAGATCCCTAAAAAGGTATTCCTTAGAATTATATATCTCGCTGTTCGGCAAGTACACACTTGACCAAACTTTCGCACCTTCAGCACGTTTCCTGGGCGCCGTAACCAGTGGAAGTAAAAAAGAACCTCCATTACCGCAAAACCGCCTCCGATTATTAGATAAAGAAAGGAAACTCGTCACAAGCACATCTGCTCACAAAGAGATGTCTATTTAAAAAAGTACATACGTATACTTGTGACGATGCCTTTGTCGATTCCCAAACTTGTGAGGCAATCCTATTTCTATGGTTTTTGTAGCAAATACATGTATTATACTCTGAGACTAACGTATCTTCAGATGTAGTTATTAAGAACATGAAGAATGCGGACGTTTTTACGACTGTCAACCCCAGTCTCATAACAATGCAAACATATACATCCGGGATTTTGCAGCGGTGTTTCGTCTGACGAAACAAAAGAGTCTCAAAAATAACGTAAAACACTGGTTATAGCCCCTGGCTTGTACAAATACACTAAAAAAGGTTTTGTGTGGGCTTACTCAACAGCAGAGACTGCGGAAGCAAGTAAACACTTGTCCGGCAAACAGGTGCAAAAACTACGTCATAATTTTGAAGATTAACAGCACTTTCAGACCTTATTGTATACCGTACTGTGTAACTCATGACACACCAAACGTTTTGGGATTTTTTTGAAAGAATTATTCTTTTTAAAAACTAAATTTTGTCAAAAGTTGGTCCGATCATTGCCGGACCAACCAAACTGGCTCCGCCGACATGTTAATTCAAAACCCAAAACACTACCACGCGTCAAACTTCACTGACCTGAAATACCATGCAACCTTCCTACGTCAAACAGAATACCGTAAAATTCCGAACATAAGCCCCAAATTCTAAATCATAAAATTCCTTCCAGTTACAAGCCTCCCCCATCCGATTATAAGCCCATGGGCTTCTATTCGGAAGGATCCTAGTAATTATCTTCAAATAAACCGTAAACCAATGTGACTTTGCAGTTTGTTTTGTTCAAGTATGGTTAGCTAGATTATTGCCAGTACTTCAGAATCTTTGAAGACGGTTAAAATGACCACTTAAGGTGTTTACGTGTGTATTCTGTAAGTTAAAGACTTTGAGATGCAAAACTCCTTCTGGTCATACGCCCAAACAACTTCGAAACGCAAATCTCCGGATTTAAGTTCCCCCGTATATAAGCCCACTCCAATATAATCCTGTCATAAATACTTTTCAAAAATGCACGCCCTTGCGCTTATATCCGAAGTTTACAGTACCCGCTTTCCAACAAAAGTAGCACGAGACAATCGTTTGCCGTCTTTATTCCAGTATTTATCCGCCGGCGTTTGCCAAATTATGAGGCAACTGAATTTGGCGTTTACTAGAGGGAGGCGTTTAATGAACCCATATTTTAACTCTCTAACTTCCTCCTCTTTTTAAATGGAGAAAATCTTCCACGTCAGTTACTAGCTGAATTTTCTTGTCGGAACATTCGGCTTTTTCCTGTTTTCGCGCTTTTATAAAACGTCTGAACAAAATGGGTGGCAAGTTTTTTTGCTAGGCCAATTTTATGTCATACTCCGCTGGAGAGGTGCCAAGTTCGGGAAATGTGTTCAAACAGCAGATTGTTAATATTTTTCCAATCTTTCCTGATTGTTATGAAAGTTTTGTTTTTGTTATCAATTTTGAACGAACGAAAATGAGGATATATTCAAAAAGGAATTTTTGATTCAACTTAGGCAAAATTGTTTTTGGTTAGGCCAGCTGGAGTTTTTATTTTCACCTCAATGAATAACTTATTATGAACAAGTTAGTTCAAAAGAGAGATATGTGCTGGCTACGTAAAATAACCATAGGAGCTAAACAGGCCAGGTAGTCAGAGTTATTGTTTCATTGCGTATGATCGGTGGGTGTAGGGATAGGAACAAAGGCTACTAGTATAGCTTATACTCGGGCCACAAAAAGATAGAAGCCGAGCACACTTCAGTAGTCAGGACATTAAAAATAATAAGCATAAATCACTGACACTGGCAGTCAATTTTCATGATGTTGAAGCAACTGAAGGGCAACCTTGTACAAATCCATAGCCGGTATCCCACAGGGAACTTGGACAAATGCAATTCACATGGTTTAATTTCTGTGTAGTACTTCATAGGTTGCCCCAATTTTATGTCACTAGGGGGCTCTGATGTTCATATTTTATGTTCATATGGTTTAGTTTCTGTGTAGTAATTCCACGCGCGTAGCCAGCCAGTTTTTTTTTTTTCTGGTAAGCCCGGATTCACAGATTGATGAGGCTTTAGCCGACCCAATAATTTTTCTAATAGTTTTTTATAAGCCAAAATGAAAACGAAAAAAAAAGCAAAATACCGTTTTGCAATCATGGATTAATTGAAGTATTTCCAGCCATTCCATTTTGTCTGTCCTGTACCTTCATTTTCCGAAATGAAAGAAACTAGGTGAAGAAAAGTGCAAGGGTTTCAGAAAAACTGATAAGCCTGGGTTTAGCTGGATTACAGAAAGCTACGCGCCTGACTTCATAGGTTACTCCAATTTTATGTCACTTTGGGGCTCCGATGTTCATATCTTATCACATGAACTTTATATTAAATTGATCAGAAATTGTGATTAGCAGGGAAGTCCGATTATTACAATCTTCAGCAACCTTTGAGAGTGTGTAAACAACAAAAAGGTACTATACAGAGAAAGCACACTTTAATTTTAAAAATTTCGGGTAGCTCATAAGCAGCTTCTTTTTAATCTATAATTCAAATTATGCTATCTTTTTGAAATTAATGGTTTTGATTTTTGAAGGGAAAAAGGAAAATATTTGTAGTACTAAACACAATAGTGCTATAGTTCACTTCGCACCAATGTTTGCGTTTAATACCTGGAAAATACGATGCAGTATTTGAGCATAACTAAGTTTGAATTCACGAGTTAACAGTTATGTTTCCTGTCTTTCCTATTTTGTCATTTTATGTGAACTAAATCTAGACACGTACAATTACTTCACAAACTATTGTTGGCAATACAATCATGATAAATTGCAATAAAAGAGTCCTACTATCACATCCAGTTCGGTACAATTATCGGGCTATTTCTAAAAGTATACGCAATTATTCCTTGCTCTGCTTCTTTTCTTGTATCTTTGCGTATTGTTATAATGCTTTAGTTTGTATCCTTTATATCCAGTATGCTACTGTAGACTAGGATAAGGATCGATAACTTTGTTATATGCTTTATTTGGCACTGGTCTGCAAATAGCATTCACTAATCGAGGCAGACTGGTAGCTCATACAATAATTGGAACTGTAAATATAGAAGAAAGTAAAATTCTGATAATTTACAAGACGGAAATCTAATCATACTACAACACAAATGCTAAATGTACATTCAGAATAAGGTGTACAACATTATTTAATATTTAAGTATTATTTACAATAAAACTGAAAAAAAAACATTGAAAGGAGATTTTAAAAAGCAAGAGATCACATTTTTCTTAGAAAGCCTGTGTTAAACTTGTGATT
>JAOBYF010107446.1:0-11531 GCA_025403605.1 Parazoanthus darwini | reverse complement strand
TCCTCACATACTGATTCACTAGTCAAACCCTACACTGTCAAAGTAGCTCCACGATCCCTGTATGTTCCTGTTTAGCTGTACTGATGTACAAGTCTAGGCTGTTGCCATATGTTTGCGTTTCCAACCGTCTTTTTTTTACTCAATTCAGTTGAGTTGTAAAACGTTTGATTGTAATTTAACTCCAACATGTTGTCATGCTGTACACAGAGATTACAGATCTCATTTTTTCATTACTGTATTGTTTGTAGAGTTAAACTGAGCTTCTCATGTCTTCCGGCCAGTGGACTCCTCAAAACATGCGCCTGCAGTACGGTGATTATTACTGATGACGACAACGCTGGTCCTTTGTGGTATGTGACTCACAAACTTACCACCAGAAGTTTTGAAACATGTGTCGAAGTTTGTCATGAATATCTTGACTAAAAGGGCCTTGAGAAGCTAGAAACTGAAAGTAAAAGTAAACCAGTTAACGTTGTAAAAACATACTAAGAACTTGATTTTCTCTTTCAGTACTGCTGGGAACCAAGGCACTTTCGGTTTCTTCAGGTGAGTAAACACAGTGTCAGAGCTGGGCTGGGTTTGTTGAGTTAACTACGAAGTTTTCACACGTCGTGGCCTTTCTCCTCAAGCTTCATTTCAGTTGAGCTCAGCTGGTGTAAGTTTAGAAGCTTGCGACTTTCAATGCTGCAGCAGGAACTACAAGCAGTGTACATGTCTAGTAGTCAAAAGTAAATATGCAGGGCTGTCTTGATGAAGAAAGTTGATCCTGTCATCGAAAATATTAAATATTACGAGTTGAAAGCAATCAGCCCAGCTTCTTGATATATAGCAAAATATAACGAAGCTGATTTTCAAAAGCTGTTTAAATAAATGCTTTGACACTTCTCACGATTCAAAATCTTTCCAGTTCCCTGGACTCAGGTTCCTGGTAGTCTCAGTCAAGTTGACGCGGGCCTGACCGGTGACGTATGGGCCGTCAACAGTACTGACCAAGTATGGAAGCTAAACAGTCAAGGCACAGGCTGGACCAACGTTCCAGGCAGGTCATTGAAGCACGTGAGCGCTGGTGAGGGTGGAGTGTGGGGGGTGAGCAGCGCAGATCGGATTTGGTATCGTGAAGGTGAGAATCCACAATACCACATCAAGAGTTTCAGAATTCCGGTCGAAATTCAAAAGAAAAGTTAGCACTCATTAAGTCAGGCTATTGTGTTTGGCGATGTTTAACAATGGTCTGACTTATGAGTGCTCACTTTTCCTTTGAACTTGTACCGGAAGTGTGAAACTCTTGATGTGTTTATAACTGGGGCTTATCGGCAGAGACCCGGGTGCCTACTTTCACTCAGATTCACGTCTTTGACTCTGCCATTGGTACCAACCTACTTAAAATCTTTTAATGAAAGTCGTGCGTCGGTTGACGGGAGCTTCTTTCTTATTTGGCTTCAGTTTGCCAAAAAATCGGACTTGAATGTGATTTGACGTTGTTTTTCTACCTGTCTGTCAACACAGCACCAGACAAAGCGCCTGAAAACCTACGTGGTGTACCAGGAGGACCCGGGGAGCTCAACATCACTTGGACTGTGAGTGTCTGTGAACCTTTATTAACGCAGGGTGGCCCCTTCCATACCGATACTTTATTTCACTTGCTTCTCTCGTGTTTTTCGTGGTGTCGGCTCAAAATGTGAAGAATATGCTGTTGAACTTCCTAATTTTCTAGAAAATGTGAATTCTCTGCGCATTCGTTAAGATTCCTGAAGTAATAATGTTTGCAAGTTTCTCTAGGATTAGCTAAGTAATAATGTTAAGGCATCAAACAATTCAGTCACCTAAATTCCCCTGAAAAAATTGTAAAGTTTGAAATGCTGTCACCAATCTTTTTTTCCTTTTAAACTATTTTCTATCCTTTTTTTACTGCTAATCATCTTGTTGTCAGATTACAAACTCCCGGGCTTAGTAATGGAAGAAGCTTTCAAAAGTCCATGGAAATTCTGGAGTTACAAAACAGTCTTCTTTTTGTAACCCCATTGAGCTGACATCCAATGAGTTACTTTACGCGTTCAAACTAACCAAAACGTTGATTTTGTAGCCTCTGTCAAAGCTCGAACAAAACGCCCCTGGTTGCTACTACGTTCTACAGTACAAGAGAAAAGACAGCAGTACGTGGAAGAAAGAGGAGTTCCGTGATCCCGCGGTTGGTCTTTTCGAGGTTGCAAACGCAGGATATTACATTGAGTGGGAGTTCAACATCCAAGCGGACAATGATGTCGGCTCTGGTCCTGTGAGCGCCACAGTATCGTCCTTTTCTGGTCAAGACGCTCCTAAATTTCAACCGACAGGACTCAGGGATATCACACCCGGTCCACGCTTTGTGGATATCACCTGGAACCCAGTAAAGGTAGACCCAGATCGGGGTCGAGGAAGCATTGACGGTTACAGGGTATGTGTATTACGTACTTGTAATTGTGGCTGTGTCTTTTTTCAATCCTGGGTAAAATGGGAGACTCAGTAATAACACTGATGACGATGACGGGCTCCAGTGAGTGAGAAAGATTGAACATCCTGCAGGGGAGATTTCTTTTGGCGACATTAAGAAGAAGTTTAATGGTGTGCTGTCGGGTCCGCACGCCTTGTTTGTGTCTACGTTGTGAAGCAATTCTGCCACAGTCATCCGAATGCGTGAGAGACAAAGTTATCACGGATTGGGATTGTAAGTTTGATAGGTGGTGCAGATTAGGTGGATCTGTCTGTCAATCCCATAACTTGTCTCTTGAAACATTCAACATACACCTTGTTTCATTTATCTAACTTGTTTCCTGAGTCTGACAAAGTCTGTGGCTTATTTCGTTCTCTGCGTTTTATCTTCCAGATTTACTATGTATCAGAAGGACGAGCAACTGTGGAAACAAAGCGTCGTAGACGAGCCATCCCCGAGAGTGCCTTAACAGCTGACGTTCTGTCCAAAGATGCGTGCACAAACCAAGGTTACTGCAAGCATAGATTTGAAGGGTTTAAACCATTCCAGAAGTACAGGTTGAGGATGAAAGCCTTCAACAGCGTAGGAACTGGACCAGCAAGCGACGAGAAGACCTTTCAGACCAAGGAAGATGGTATGATTTCCAATATTCCCTTCTTCACTTCCAAACATAAGAGGTTTTAGATTTTATGAAAATTGTTAATTCTCTGCTCTCTTGCGGTCATTTGACAGTTTTCGATGTTAGTCATTTTAATGCAGCTTTTATTATTTAAAGTTATTTTAGTGGAACAAAGGCTTATAGGATACATAGGAATAATGGAAATCTGACAAACTCTTTGAGCTAATCATTGGGTGTGCCTTAAATATTGGCGCGCACGACATCCCTACCTCAAAGAAACATTTGTTCTTGAAATTTCTGTTGTTGTTGAGATGAGGGTAGGAACATCAGCTCAATATTTGGTAGTTTATTGAAAAACTCAAGTGATTGTATTCAGATCCTTAAATCAGCAAACTGGAAAATGGTAGTTTCAGTACCCATCAGTCAAATCCAGTACTCCGAGAAAGATTTGCATTGACAAAACATTAAAGATAATCTAAGAAATACTTCAAGAGGTATTGGAAAACTTTTCTTTTTGGTGACAAGAACTGGCATTCAAGCACTACCGGGATCAGTTTTATGTTCATTTGCGTCATAACTTTGTCAGTTGAAACAGGCGCGTAAATATTAATTCCCCCACCCCCAAAAATAAAAATAAATAAATAAATAAATAAATAAATAATAATAAATTCGACTGTAACCGATGTCACCAAGACTTCTCCTTCAATGAACCTGTCCTCTTTAGCAGCCCGATGTTCGTTGTAATGGCGTGGAAACATTTTTCCATTGTCTTCTGCGATGTTGTTAAAATCTCTAGCGATGCTTTTTTCCGACCTTCTCTCATGGTTATATTTTATGTCTTTTTCTGTGACTTCATGAGTTCTTTATACCGATGGAAGTAATACATTTAGAACAGGACATTGGCAATTTAGTGTTAAAGATTATCTCACAAATTATGTTTTGAACGACTTGTTTTTACTTATTCCAATTGATAAAAAAACGCCTGGTTGCTTAACAAGTCTGTTGAAGAAACAAGTTTAGCGATTTCTGTTCTAAGTTGTGTAATTTTGTATGTGTCTGTTAAGACGTTTCGAGGCAGCAACTTTGCCTTTTTTTACTTGTTTCTTAAGTTCTTTTCTGTCTTTCAATATTTTAAAACTACATGTTTAGGCACCCAACCCTAGTGCTTAATGTTTGTCTGATTTTTTCGATACTTTAAATGAAACATTTTCCATCTTTTGAGAAAATATTCAGTCAAGCATCAAGGTTCAGTTTCTCAAACGTTTTCTTGTGGTATCGTGGAGCTAGGTTTTCTGTTGACTTCGAGCGTTTCTTATAGATTCATATCTTTTATGAAAACACGTATTTACTAACTTTGTCAAGCAGCTTACCTAAATAAAAGATAAACATTTCCTCATAAAACTGTCCATATTGCGGTATTTTCAAAAATCAAGTTTTGTTTATCTTTGAAGCAACTGAGGTTGATTCTGTTAGAGCAAAGATTTGGGCATTTTTGAAATCTGAGGTTCGTGCTTTTTATTACAGTTCCCAGTATTCCAGTTGACGTGAGTGTAATTCCTTTTGGCAAGTACATCCTCTTGAGATGGGGACCTCCGGTCGAGGAAAATGGCATTATGAAAGGTTACCGTGTAGGTGTGGTTAAGACTACAGGTAACCAGTTAGCCCTTGAGAAGCCCGAGCTGAACACCCAACTGAAAACCAACCAGTTCGAGCACCTGTTTGAAGACTTGGACTACACTACAGACTACCGAGTGGGAGTGGCTGGCGAGACGGGTGCTGGTGTTGGCCCTGAAGCTTATCTCAGTGTCTTAACTGTAGGCAATATAGGTGAGTAGGGCTGGCTCGTGTCCCATCCCAAAACTTATGTACATTTGTTTTATCGAAGGATCAAGTATTTACATTCGGGAAAAAATCATCAAATTAGAAATGGTAGTTACAAGTTATTATGGTGAAAAGAAGAAATGAAGTAATACTATTAACGTATGGCGACTATACATGTTAATAATAGCGGCGTTCATTAAATATCAACTAGGTCGCGTAGTTTTAAAAATTGAAAGTTCTTCAAATCATATCAAATAAAAGATATTAGGGAATTATTCACGGCTACGGCATCATGAGGTGACTTTGTTTTTCTATGCTTTGATATTAAGTCTCGGCGTTTGCGGACAAATTGGCAATCTTGCATTGGCGCACCCAGATCTCCCAAAAAATATTTGCACCAACTAATATTGCCATCTAATATAGTGACATTGCAACTTTCTTTAACAATGAAATTCTCTCAAGAGTGAATTCTTGATTTTCAAGATAAAAGCAAACAAAGAGAAAGCATCTGTTATGTACTGGTACAAATGAAGCTTCTCTTTTGTTTTCTCTTCATTAGTCTTGAATGAGTATTCAAATATCGCAACAAAAACTTCTCATATAATGTTTGTAAAGTTGTATTGGAATCACAGAATTTGTTTACTGGTCGGTTTCTTACTCATCAAAGCACGAGTCTTCCCCACGTGTGATCATTCTAGACCGGGAGGAGCATTGGTTTGAACGCGGCATCAACGTGGCGATCTGGGAGCGCATAGAGGATCCGAGCCTGAACGGAAAAGGTGGCCCGAGGTTCAAGCTCTCCCCATCTTAGGACAACCTGTTGAGAACTGTACCGCGCCGTCTGCCTGGCCGGTCTCGTGATCTGTCACACGTTCCACGTGATAGATCACATTCGACCTGAAGAAGTGTGTGTGATACTGACAAAGCGTTGTCAATAAGTTAAATTAGTCTAGTATTTGATTTAAATTTCCTTATTCTTTCAGTTAAGTGCACTAAACATGACTTATCTTTTATTAACAGTACCGGCGAAACCTGCTCCTCCAATTGCCACAGGCGTCACTGCATCTTCAGTGAACGTGACATTTGAGTACGGTGTGGGTGGAGGTTATCCTGTGGAGTTCATTGTCAAGTACAGAGAGAAAGGTAAACTGGAGTCATAGATAACTGTTTATTAATATCACTTAATTCGGTTCCTTTTGGTTTTTAAAAGCCGATTCCCCTTACGCGATGCTTACCTATATAGTATCAGTGAACTTGAGACTTGAGGAAAATGTGAGTTCAGCTGTCCTAGTACAGTTCATTGTCAAGGTAAATTGAAATAAATACATGTTATACAAATTTGTCTTGTTTATATTCGGCTTACCACATATCAATTGGTATGGTTCAATTTGGCTGGGTTATAGCTGAGCATGTACGACAGTTTTGCAATTTTGACGAAACTTGTTAAAATTTATAAGAAAAAGATTGAAATCATTTCGACATAATATTGTTCATTTGGCGTTCTTAGTTCGCTTTCGGCCGGCCTTAGGTAATATTAGTTTCGTCGAGTAAGCAAAAACACGTTTCACAGAACACAAGTCAAAACCTGTATAGTGTCAACTGCTGAGATACATTTAACTAACATATATACCTTTTTCCAAATACAATTATTTTGTTTTCTTACCATACATCTACACACCATGCTGCTGTGAAAACTCTACTGAATTTCACTGGTCACTAGTCGGTTATGGTCAGTATAATTGACTGCTAATAGGTTACGTGTTTAATGTAACAAATACACGTACATAATTATGCAGACATAACTATACAACTATAACTATACTCGTACAGCTCGTAACGGCGTTACACCCGTTTCTTGTATTAATTTTCTTTTAATTGTGAAAACGTTTTAATTTTTCTCAGTCAACTCACAAGGTATAACTACTCCGGACCCAGCTCTTGACTATAAAGAGAGTGATGGATGGATGATAACAAAAAATCAGCGTTGGGTTGTGATCAAGGGACTATCTAACGCACTGCACGAGTTCAGAACAGCTGGAAGGAATAGTGTAGGAAAAAGTCTGTGGAGTGACGCAGTTGATGAACGTCCTCTGCCTGTTTTTCGCTTACGTGTAGCTACCCCTTTCTACGCCTCAGGATGGTTCATTGCGCTCTTAATAATTATTCTTATTCTGTCACTGGCCCTCGTCATCCTTATATTGGTCAAGAAACAGCACGGGACCAAGTATCCAGGTCAGTTTATTGCCGTGTTAACATCACAAAGATACTAAAAATTGCAGCGGAATCTTCAGTGGATGTATTACACACCAAATGGAATGATCAGAAGCTGAGAAGAAGTGTTATTTGTAAGAAAAACAAAAGGAGTACCGATGATAGAGAAAACTAAATCCTAGTATTGTATATTTTTTGAGTCCACCAAAGACTGAACCGTTAGCTATCATTCTTATGAAATTATTTGTTAATTGTTGATGAGTGTCACACCCCCGAGTCTACCTTTCGCTACCATTTATACACCATATAACTATTCGAATACATTTCTTGTTCACAAAAAGGTTATTCTTTTCTTCTCTGTTTCTTGTACTTTGCAGTTGAAAAAAGAGAGAGGGAGAGAAGAGGGATACTGGAGAACTTCCCCGAAGACGAAGAAGCTGGATTTGACACTATACTGTAAGTGTTTGTTTCTTGAAGTTTACTAACAAGTACAGGGTTGCCTTGCACATTTGCTGCAGTAAACGACAAGACTTTTAAAAAGTTGCTAGCGATTATTGTCAAGGGTTAAGTGATAGCTCTTATGCGTCCGGCGTATCTCATTGTTTAAGGTTTGAAGTCTCTATGGAAGATAGTTGTGGAAATAAAAATCAGTCTAACTATATAGTCAATAGCTAGAGCGAAATGGTAATGAAACTCGGCCAGTATCTTTTTTACAAGTTTTTGTTCTCTATATCTTTTGTTCGTTGGCCTTGAATGTGCACAAAACACAAAAGGTGACGTAGTGCATATGAACAACTAACCAGTAAGATACCCGACCTCACACGTTGAACAGAACAATGTGCATTGTCACGGTTCGTTCAACCTTAGACAAAGCAGCTTTGTACACTCCTTTTTAAATCTGTCCAGCTCCACAACCAGTTAGCTCTATCATCTATGATCTAAATCGTTTGTTAGCTTATAGCTTTTTACCGTGCAATGCAACCATAAAATTCATTGCATTAAGATGTTCTATTACACCTTCGTACTTATACATTCCTTTCACGTTCTCTAAATGAAGCCGAAACACGGAATTTTTAACATTATACTCAGAGTCCAATACAAAACTTCTTACCAGAAAAATGATTATCGTATTTTATATGATGCACAAACATCTCAACGAGGAACAAAAAGGCCCATGTCGGGGTGTGGGCCAACCTTTGAAAACCGTTGAGCTTTAAATGAAACGCCCTAAGAGTCCTTGAATTGTGTATACAAACCCTGATTCCTAAGCAAACAAAAATTTGATTGAAGCGTTTTTTGATATTGTCAGACGCGATCTGGAGAACCCGCCGTCTTACGAGAGCCAAGGATCTCTTGACAAGCCCAGCTTAGCGAACGAATCCGACAGGGACTCCCTTGATGACTATGGCGAAGGACCACAGTTTAACGAGGACGGCTCCTTCATAGGGGAGTACGGAGATGACGATAGAAAGAACCCACCCCCCGACAAAAACAACCCCGCAATGGCAACCTTCGTGTGAACTGAGCATGTTTTGTAATTGATAATTTACTAGCACTTTGAAAATATTATAGAATTTACATAAATGATGGTCTATTAAACCTATGTAACAAGAACACTATATTGCTAAGTTAATTTAATTTAAAATCATTCTGTAAAATGTTATCCATGTTATGAACAGTTAAGTATAAAACTGAAAGATTGCACTGTATCCTGGTAGTCTTGCTGGATATTTCTATGATTGCTATATTTTTTCATTGAAAAAAGATATTGGAAATGATTTGTATGACTGAAAAAGAAGTTAGATTTTAGTTTCACGAGGTAAAATGCGTTTGAGAAAGAATATAGTTATTGCACTTAAATTAGGTAACGAAACTCATAACCAATTTGATTGTTTAGCCATATTTTACAAAGCTGTCGATTCTCTTTTTTGTAATGTTCCCGCTCTATTGGCAAACAATGAGTAGAGACTAACCTGTGTTACGGATTTTCATGTATGGACATTATTTACGATATTTAATAATATATTTTTCATGTCTGTAGCTTGGATTGATGACTGAAAAACAGTTGTAAATACGATTATATACCACTAATAAGACAATTCCTCTCTTCACTCCATTTTTGAGTACACAATTTTTTTAGAATTTCTATCTTCACTCCACTATTGAATACATAACTTTTCAAGTTTTGCATGCAATGCATGTTCTGTAGAAATTATTCTCACTTGAATTATTTTTGTGTATTTGATCGGGAAACCTTGCCAGTTATTAAGTATTGTTTTAATCCGTAACATCTAGCAGAGGATTCCAGTATGGAAAACGTTCTCCTTGTATGTTTTGAAAGATGGAATATTCTAGTGTACGCTCCTCATATTTCACAATTTGATGGACTAGTAAATCAAACCGTTTGACAAAGACTTTCTCAGGAGTACCCTTTTGTGGATAAAACTCTCTTAGAAGATAAAAGTAAGACTCTTAGGAAGGAACCCGAGAGGGGGCAGTACAGATCCTTATTACGAAAACGACGTTGCAACTTTTACTGATGTTATTTTTCAGATTCTAATACTAAGCACTAATTTCGATCAGTTTATTCCTTCGTTTCAAGGGTTTTGTCAAGAATATCGACAACTGACGTCAGAAACTACTTAAAATAATGATCAAATCCTTCATCAAATGGTCTGTTCACGCTTTTTCGTGGTTTATTCAAGGATTTGAAATACGATAATCATCCGTTAAGGCGGTGTTACACGCTGCAATTTTTCGTGCAGCAATCGTTGCAGCGTGTAACACCCCTTGCAACGGTCAAAATGGATGCGAAACTTGCTGCAACAATCGTTGCAGAAAGTAGAATCGGGTTCTACTTTTTGCAACGGTTGCAGCAACTTTTTTGAGCATTGCAACGTGCAACACCCCCTTGCAGCAAGTTTCGCAATGTTTTGGTTTTAAAAACTCCGTGCGCATGGGTGAAAAGCCCTTCCAATAACAAAGATGGCGGAAGTGAATAAGTTAGTTGAAGAAGAAACAACGACAGCTAAACTCTCAGATAATGGAAAGAAAAAGCCCATATTGATGAGTTAAAAGCTTGCAAAAAACACCATTGCAAGTAATAGTTCCACTGGATAAACAAAAGATTAATTCTTCGCGAGAACTCGAACTCGCCAATGAGTTTCCTTCGTCGGTCGATGATTTGAAGAAGCTATTTCACTCATTGAAGACAGCAATAGTGAGGGAGGTGAAAAGAGGAATGAATAATAAAGTATTAATAGATCTAAGCTGGAATTTTACTCATCGCTCGAGTTTCGAAAAGCGAAATTCGACCTTTGTTGCTGGCTGCACAAAAATGTTGCGACGTGTAACACCGTTGCGAGACTTGCTGCACGAAAAATTGCAGCGTGTAACACCGCCTTTAGCGTTATTATTAGCTGTTTCTCGACTGCTGTTTTCGGTCCGGCGACGCCTGTTGCAAATACCAAAAACTCGAGTTCTGTTTGGAAGATCGGATTTGAAACGGCTTTTTGTCTTTAATATTGTTTTGTTTCAATTAGGGTTAGTGTCTTTTGCCGTTTAGTATGGAAATGGTAAAATTACCCGGTAACATCTCACACGTCTCAGAATGAAAAACCCTATTGCCACTTGATCTTTGAGCAAAAAGCTGTTACGTTCTGACAATGCGTCACTGTATATTTGTTTACGATCGGTTGGTTTTAGCTAAATGGTATTTATATTTATTTTTATTCAACAGCATCTCTTGCTTGGTGAAGGTCGATAACAGAGCGAGTGGGACACAAAGCTCTGATTTGAAACTCGTATAAAATGGTTCCGAATCACTAAATAGACAAACTACACACTGGATTTGAGGTGACATTGTTTTCATAATATATTAACAGCAGTCTGTTAGTGTAGTAAGCAATATCGATCGCATAGGTTTCGTATGCTGTGAACATGTTTCTTCTTCATGTGACGAGGGAAAATGTAATTCTTGTGCGATCGCAAGGGGCAATAGAGTACTGCTCTTACGGTCTGTAGGATAAATGTGGTTTGTAGCTAGTGAAAATTATTTTACTAAAACAATAAAATTTCCCTAACCTCTACTGTGTCTTGTTATTGCTCTGTTTATCCTTCTTTCTGACAGTGTTTCGGTTGCAAACGAACTCTGCTGCAGTCGCCATATTGAACTAATCGATTGTACTAGTGCTCAGTTCTAATTCCCAATTCATCACACGGCCAAACTGTCAATTTGATAATGACGTAACATTAAAATTTAAAAAAACATGCTACTATCGAGGGCTATAAGAAAATTTTTAACTTCTTTTAGTCCGTTAGGCAGCCAGTCAGTTTGTTTGTTAGTCAAGCTTTTGTCAGGTAGCTAATGTCTTTCACGTTCGTTTTTATCTAATTGTTTAGCTTTTTTAT
>JAOBYF010107335.1:0-11531 GCA_025403605.1 Parazoanthus darwini | reverse complement strand
CTCCATGACTCAGAAATAAAAAAAATCAACAAATCCACTCGAAAAACCGGGCTTCTAGCACTTTAATTCAACTTTAAATGTCAATTACATCTTTTGGACGCTGAAAAGCAGTGTGATGTTCTTGATTTTAGAGCAGAATACTAAAATCATAATCTAAAATTGTCATCGACTGAAATTTGACTAACCGGCCCACACTTCTAATCAACTAATATGTTGTGTCATTATCAGAATAAAGAGCTTGTGTATATGAAAACTGTCCATTGTGGCGAGTGCTCTCTGAGCTTTGAGTTGATGTTTGTGCTCTTGGGTACATTTGCTGATGGTGAGATGGCATCATAAATTGAGAATTCACGTGCATGTTCATGTTACTGAGTGGCTGGCACATCATGCGTTGTAGTAAAGCAAGTCCATCTGAAATAGATCCTGTTGGCTTCTCCATGTTTGATGTAAGCCTTTCCATAGAGGTGGAGTAGGCTTTGTCCATGGTATCCATCCTATCAAGCATTTGTTTCTTTATCTGTAGTTCTTGAGATATACTCAGAAGCTGTGATTCTAGAGGAAGTTTTCTCTTCAGTCTCTCACTCTTGTGTCCTTTTAGTTGAGCACTCAATAACTCTCTTGTTTCTTTAATGACTTGCCTTGAAACTGGTGTCTGTTGACAATCATCATCATATTCATTTGTTTGATCTGTTTCGACGAAACGGTCCTCACTGGTGGTGTTTGGACTTCTATTTTCACTATCTTCTACAACATTAGAGCTTTCTTCGAGATTTTCAGACGACTCTAATCCATCTGGAATAGCTGCTGTAGCTGGTGAGCCTCCCCAGATCTCTGAACAGTGTTCGTAGAAGATCATCACGACTCTTCCATGGCCACTTCTTCTTCCATCATCAACAGCTTGTCTGTACTTGCTTCGAATCGCTTTAAGCTTTGAAGTCAATACAGACTTCGTTAATTCGTCTTTCTTGTGGGAAATCTTTTCCAATAGATGCAGCATCTTCGGGTGAGGGATAATTTGCGCTGTATGATTCAAGAATCTCGACATAACTTGTTCACACAAGATTCCCAATCAACGCTTTTTGCCATTTGCTTCGCTTTGTAATCTTTAGTCACTGTCAGTAGTAATTCCACTTCATCATCAGTCCATTTATATGTCTCTGAATACTTTTTCTTGGCATTTTCTGTTGATTTGGACATTTTTAGAAAGGTAAAACCTTTAAGCTTCCAATGCAAATCAGACATTTTCCGGATACAAGCGGATACGTGTAGACGCCTGAAAACGATTCGAATACGCTGCGTGTGGACACGAAAATTTTCGTATCCGGAAAAAAATATTTGGGGGAAAAAAATTTCCGGATACGTGTGGACATGGCCTAAAGCTTTGAAGAGTGAGGAGGAAATTTTGAGAAAAATTACAGGAATTAAAGAGTAAAAGATCAATGTTAGTATCAGCCATTATGTAAATAGCCTTGCCAGAAGAGCTCAAATTCTCCGCCATTTCGTCGAAGTATTTTTGAAATTTGTCAGGGGAATTGTGTTGTCTATAGACGACACCGCAGATCACATTAGATTTGGCCAAATAAATCTCTAACCAAAGAGCCTGAAACGCTTCGTTAGAAGTCTTTTCAATTATTGTGTATTGGAAATCAGAATCTATGTACATGCCAACACCTCCTGCCGAAAGAGGTGTTGGCACATATTCAAAGTTGTACCCTGGTATAGAAGAGCTAAAGTCAACATCATTTACATTTCTGATTCGTGTTTCTGTCACACCGATAATATTAAAATTAAATTTCAGCTCATTTAGTAGATGCGTTTGGAAGTTTTCTAGATTTTTCTTTAAGCTTCTAATATTCAAGTGCACAAGCGAAAATTTGTTTCTAGTAGATTGATCATTTATCTTATCCCTAAGTCGCCCAAAACTATGCGGAGAGTAATATTTGCAGCGAATTTGATTGAACGATGTGAAATCGGATTCAATATTAGACTTAAAATCAAGATTTAAGCTAAAAAGATCAAGATCATGAAGACTTGGCAAACGGTCTAAGTATTTTTTCGAGGGAAGATTATTCGAATCAATCAAGTTATTAAATCTGCCGTGACTCTGGAAAATATTTTGACTATGATATGGTAATTCAAGGAATAAAGTTTTGGCCAGTTTGTTTTTTTCAGTGGATTTAGGCATCTAAAATATTATGCTCGTTAATTTTAGTAAATCAAACTATATACGATGTACTTAGCTCTGTGAACCTTGCTCGTCCTGTGTAATTCTAGCCAAATCACTTGCATTCTTGACCTTTAGAACGGGTGAATCGGGGTCTGAGCTTCTGCGGAGCAGAATGGTCCCATTTTTTGACCAGCAAAACTCAAAACCATATCTTTGCTTGAAGGCTTTGGCGTCTGTGTATAGTTGCTGTTTAGCCGGGGTTAGATGCTCCAAAACTAGTGCTTTGCTCATGTCTGCATCCGCCGGTAGGCCAATATCTGCAGAGTCGACGTTTTTGGCCTTTCTTCTCACTCTCATCACTTCGTTTCTTGCGAGGCGCCTCGTAAACTTGCACACTATTGGCTTCGGACCAGTGCGGGTAGCATTCCGAAATGGGACTCGGTGGGCTATATCAAGGTCTTGAAGAGTCACTTCCGCTCCCATATTATTAAATAGATTTACACATAGCTTGCTGGTTTCGACTGCACTTTCAGTTGAGCTTAATTCTGGGACGCCGAGTATCTTAATATTAAAGGCGTAGCTGTATTCTTGTAGCTCTTCAACCGAAGCTGTCAGATGGGTCAAACTCTTCTCAATTCCCGTTAGACATTGTCCAATTCTCTGAAGTTCTTGTTTTGTTGTCTCGGATATAGGATACGGTTGAATTCCTTTCCCATCCAGTCTAGGCTCTTTTCTGTTTCAATGACGCTCTCTCGAGAGGGTCCGGCATTTTTAGTTCGACTCTCTTGTTCACTTATTCTTTCTTCTAAAAGCTTTATATCTCGTTGGGCGGCCTCCAATTTCTGTTTCAATTCGGTATTACTCTTTTTTAGAGCTTTTACCTCTTTTGTAGGAGTAGCCATATCAAATTTTGTCAAAAAAGTTAACGTTTAGTACGGAGCTTGAAAATTCTCGTCTGTAGTGTACGCACACATGCGCACACATCTCACAAGTAGACGTAAGAAACTCTCTCACGGAGCTTTACTCAACTGAACATGTAGTTTTCAAGCGCCAAATGTCTGAGCTTTAGAAATCTGGCTCTGATCTCTGGAATGCACGACAACAATAGACGTGGTTATAAATCGACGATATATTTATTTTCTAAAATCTGTTGAAGAACTGAGGTTGAATCGGGGAAGTGTCTAGGTATTGCAATGCAATGATATCAGTTCCAACTATGGTTGCTCTTCATAAACTGCGACCAGGAATGACAGGAGAAAACAAAGCGAGTGAAGGTCAACGAAAGCGGATATATACTTTTTCTTATTGTTGTTCTATTTAACTCTTTTTGCTTTGTTTGTTGTGTTAATGAACTGTTTAACACATCTTTGAAACAGTAATATGTCAAACCCTATACCAATTAGTAATGTTAGGGATAAATGTGCTTACCATTTGCTTGGCTTGATTCCATTGTTGTAATTTCTGTGGTAGAAAGAAGAGAAATAATATTTATTATGTTAATTTATAAATTTTAACAACGGTGGGAATGTGTTCAGTTCCAATAACGGAACTGTATTGGTGACCCAATTAAGTGGATTGGCGACAGTAACTGCCCTAACCAATAAAAGGTAATCGCAAGCAAACCAGAGTGAAAGCTAACTGCAAGCAGACTGGAGCATGTGAAAGCTAATTGTAAGCAGGTCAGAATGAAAGCTTAGCACAAGCAATGCGAAGTGAAAACAAGGAATAAATTGGTGCCATTTTACCATTCTACTGAATAGAGTCACCCCAACTATACTACATACTTACCAAGTAATGTTTTCATTGGAAGACAGTTTCAAAATTGAATAACCAAATAGTATCAGCGGAAGTCATACTTGCAAGTGCCGATAGAAAGGTCTACCTTTCTGTACCACACTTTAAACTTGTGTCTTTTGAACTGTCTGTTTTAGAATATCTATCAGGCTTTTTGTTTTTTTCAAAAATAAACAGTGATTCCTAAACCAGTGTTTATGCAAATGGCACTGACTGTTGCCATTGGTTCTTTTGGTACACATAGGTTTTGAAAATGGTTATTTGCAATGTTGCTATTACCGTGGTTGACCGAGTAAGCGCCCATGCCCGAGTAAGCGCCCACCCCCCTTTTCAGACGAAAGTTCTTCCACGGGGTATTTTTGAAAGGATCATTTATGGTAAAATTCTTTTTTCAGGACTGCTGCAGAAACAATTAAATTGTAGTAATAATAGAACTGTTACAGAAAGTCTACAAAAATTTGTGTTCAATGCCGCTTCAAAAGCTTCCAAAAGGTCGTTTTATGAATATCTGACAATAATAAAGTGCATTTGCAATGAAAGGCATTTAAGCGCGGCGTGAAGTTGACCTAGCTTTGGGAATCAAGACTCCATTATTTTGTGAACGAGTTGATTGCGCTTGGTTATTTGTGACCGCAATTGTAATTGTTGATTTTCGCTTAAAAACAGCTATGCACCCTTCATTGGTTTATTTATCCTGTTTGTAACACTAAAAATAAACTGCATACGAAAACAAAAACATAGCGTGTTTTATCGTGGGTAAAATTTGCATTCGCTTGGCGCCAGAACGACGCGACTGAAATTGACAACGAAAGGAAAGCTGCACGAAGGACGTGACCAACGCCGACCTTTTCGGAGATATGTTTATTTTGATCTCTTTTCAAAATCACAGCAAAACTGTAGCCATTGAACTTTTTTAACAGATATACCGGTAGTAACAGTAATAAATGCGCAATTTAAAATACACAAAGCTTTGTTTTATAATACAGTTGTCAGTAGACCTTAAAAAGATACATTGTAATCTGTGGTCAACAAGAGATTGAAAAACTTTATTTGTCGAATTGTCTCGATCGCTAATTTATCACTCTAGTCTTTTACCTATCGCATTGCAAAAAATCTGCATAGCGTTCGGTGTTTGATTGTAAAATTCCTTCTTCACATGAAAATAGTACCGGGGATAACGAAAACGTGTTGAAAACGGTGTTTGCAGAAAGCACATGAGATTGAAACAGAAGCCGTGAAAATCTCCAGTTGAGGGTGAAATCGTGTGTTTGTTCACATTCAAAAATGGCTTTTATTATGCAAATTATGTTTAGAAACTTACCGTGTAAGCGCCCATGCTAGAGTAAGCGCACACCCCCAAACTTTTGCCTGATTTATTGCACGCGGGGGCTGGGCGCTTACTCAGTCAAATACGGTAGAAACAGGTCTTTATTGATAAGAGCCAGTATCTACATGTAATCAATCATGTGTTTGTCAGGGGTCTTCAAGGATTGCCTTGAAGAACCACATTTTTTCTTTTTGGACTTCATTAAATATACTACATGTAACACTAATTTAATGTAGTGTAATAAGTAGTAGAATCGCATAGTAGGGATGAATCTCGCAAGCTGATTGCCTAATCAGCGAATAGATGAGAAGGTACTTAACAGGGAATCTCATGTTTTCAGTGTGCACTGAGTTGAGACAACAGCTGAAGAAAGATTTGACACTTTTTTTTGTTTCAGCAGTGCTCATTTCTCCCTCTCTTATTGGCTACGTGCAAAATGATATGAACTAGGCAACTTTTTAGTTTTACAGTAAAGCTAGCCTTTTATTTTAAATACTGGCAGTAAAAATTTACAAACCAACAAAGAAATACTTATTTGGAAGTTTTTGACCAGTAGGACAAGGGCATTGCCTCTGGACGGGATAAAATTACTGGTTAGTGATTTGCCTGGTGGGATAAAATAACTAGGAATTTTTGTCCAGGGACACTGGGTACTAATGCCTAGTACCTGCTAACAAGTATTCTTGAAGTTTACGGTTCTAAAAGTTCTGTCAATAATTCTGTTCAAGAAGTTAGAAGGTAGGCTCAGATAACGACCTAAAGGCTACAATAAAGTGTTCGCCGATTCTTTGTGTTTCTCTAAAATCTAATATTGACCAATATTCAAAGTTTGCCAGAACCAAGTGGTGATCGAAGACTAACAAATATACGTCCTTCCCCAATTTTGAGTATCTTGACAAGCACTTCCGGGAATCTTATGTCATTGAAAACATTCAGCTCTGCAACTTATTCCCTTGTTACAGGTCAAAAGGTGACAGTAAATGCTTTTGAAACTGCTCAAAACCTACCTTTACTCTTGCTGACGATTTAATTGGCGCAAGCAAGTCCGTCGTCGGACCAAGATTAGTGACAATCAGGCGATAATCACCACAAGTGAACGCTTTTGCGGCGTCCGCCATCTTTGAAAGTTCAACTGGAGTCCAGACTCCTGCGGAGTGTGTGAGGTCTGCCCAGTCTTGTGACTACCGTAGTCAAATGTCCAGAGGGAATGCTATCACACCATGGACTGGTGCGAGCCTCAAACTGGAGATTGACTTTTCACCAAAAGAAAAGGTATGAAAATTCGTTAAAACTGTAGAGTGGTTACACAGCAGCAACAACAAAAGATGGAAAAAGTATCACGGGAAATTTTCTTTAATTCACATTCAAATTTACAATTCTCAAGAAAGAAGCTGCCATTTTGAAAACTACCGAGAAACAACCTCGTTCTCAGGGTCTTCTGGACATTTTTCACAACGGTTGGGAGGATCCTGGGAACGGAGTTGAATATCCCCACCAAAACTGGTTTAACTGAACTTAGGGTTTGTCTCGTAAACAGAATCACAGTCAGGAACATCTCATTTAACCTTAAGGTAGTAGTGAACCTTAACCAACTTTTAAAAGAAGGCTGTAGCCAGTGAGTTCTACAAAATGTGATTCCTGGAGGCATTTGACAGTCAAGTCACTTAAGGCGACTTTGCGCGATTTAAGGCGACTTATGTGCAAATTAAGGCGACTTTGCGCGGCATAAAACAACTAGGCTTCCCTAAGCAAAACTGGTTTAACCAAACCAAACCTCTATAGCACGAATGACAGCAGAGAAATCCGACTTTATTTATAAAATTTATGCTTAGCACAACTATTTTCTTTTACTTCAGCAAAACAATATGGAAAATGGAATTTGGAAAATATAGAAATTAGGGCATTTATCTACAGTTTTGTCGAATATGTGCAACCTACGGTGATTACATCGCAAAGACAATTGAACCCTTTGCTCTATTAGTAGTGAGCCGACGCAATCGAAGTCTGAGTCGATATCTTTTCTAACTTAAGAACTGCAGCTTTCAAAATTACATTTTAAGTCATTTTCAGTCTATGTACATGTTTGTGTATGGCATGAAAGTAGAAAACTAAATTAGTTAATCATTAGTTTTAACTGAGAAAATTTTTTGTCTTTACTGATCATTTTTTAACCAGGCAATTTCAGTTTTAAATGTTTTTGCTTGTTTGTCATCATTGCTGTCGTCCTCCAAACCAGTTGTTCTTGGGTTTACTAACGGCCACAATTCTAACTTCCTCTTCTTTTTTTCTTTACTCCTTCTTTAGCCTCGCGTTACTTTCCTGGAGTTTCATCAACGCCTGCTTTAAGCCCGTAATTTCAAGATTTTTCACTTTTCCTAGCTCCTCCAACGAAGACTCTATCATGTCTAACTCCTTATCTTTCCGCAAGCCCTCCTCTGTCAAACGGTCAATCTCTCTTCTCATCATTTCCTTCTCTGCGGCTGTTCTCTGTACCAGGCTGTGGTGATCTGACTCGAACTTTCTTACCATCTCTTTCATTTGAGAACACTCGTTCATTAGCCAAAGAAATCGTGATGCATTTCTTTCATTTGCAGTTGCGTTAGCAGAGTTGGCTCCAACTGAAAAAGAACTTTTTGACTTCTTTTGCTCATTAGCAGAGCTTGGTTCTGGAAGGTCTTTCAAAGGCTTGTCACCCGCGACATAACAGATCGATTCAGCCTGAAGATTTCTTTCTTGAAGGGTTCGTGTAGTTTTACTTTTCTTCCCAGAGTTTACTTCAGTGTTTTGGCTTTCTGGAGTTTCAGTTTGTGGTACAAATTCTGTGCTTTGCGTATGTAAGCTGTTTTCGAGTTCTGCATGGGCCAAACTGTCACCCTTTGGTTGAAGCCTTGAAGTGTTCAGCTCTTGTCTCAGTTGTTCATTTTCACGAGAAAGCTGCTGATTTCTTAGCTCCAAAAACTTGTTTAACTCTTCATTTTGCTGTTCAAGTCCATGACTTTCTTGAAGTTCGTTGTTCAGTGTGTCGACCTGTTCCTGTAGGGCGAATTTGTTGCTCCGTTCTGTATGAAGTTTCTTTTCAATTAAAGGCAGTTTCTTTTGTGTGATCATAGTTGTGTGTTCCTTTAATTGAGCTACCCGTTTTCTTCGTGTTTCTGACAGCTCTTTGGCTTCTTTGAGTGCAACTTCTTGTTGTTCTAAAACAGCAAGTGTACGTTGCGACTGCTCTAACTGGTTTACTGTCTCCTCGTCCGCAACTCGCAGTTCAACCTTCTGCTCCTCTATCAACTTACTCGCTCTTTGTAGCTCGGCTTGCTGCCACGATACAAGTTTAGCTGCGCGTTGCAAATTAACTCGTTGAGTAGCCACCGTTTCTTCTAGCTGCTTCAATTTACTGTTTTGCTCGCACATCGTTGAATTTATTTGAAGCAGTTTCACGCTTTGCTCAGCTGCCAGATCGTCTGACACCCTAAGGTTGGACTTCAGTGTTGAGTTCAGTTTATCAACAGGTTCTTCAAAAACATTCTTATGCGTGTATTTAATCTTCATCCCTTTCATTTCTTGTTCAAAAGATCTGGCCTGTGTGCTCAGCTTGTAAGAGTTCCCGTTCAGCAGTTCATTCTTGTCGGTCTCCTCTTTATCAAGTTTGTTCAGAAGGGATCGAATGTTGGAGCGCAAAGAGGAGTTTGTCTGCTTGAGTCGTTCTAGTTGACCACGGAGTAAGAAGTTGTCCTTTTGATGAAGAACAAAACAAACTGAGTAAAAGAGAAAGGAGGCCTCTTGCAGTTGTACTGAGAATACCACATATGTGAAGGGAATGGAAATAAATATTCAGTTGGGTACAGGATTGCTATGAGTTGCTATGGAAGCTATTGTAAATATGAAAAAACGGTAGGTTGTACTGAAAGGCCGAGATATGCACTGTTTAATAAACAAACGCAGGGTTATGATGCTTTTCCATACACTTCAACCGCAGTTATAAGTAAAAAGAGCTCAAGTGAGTGGACACGGTCAAGCATGTACACAATCATTCAGGAGACAGGTGATTAAAGAGATGTTTAGACACCCGCATACGAACTTAGACAGATGCGCACATAGACAGCTTAGACTCCTCACGAGAAATTTGACACTAATAATTTTACAGACTCTCAGATCTACACCTACCATGAAAGTATTGGGGACACCATAGTGTACCATGAAGTATTGGAGACACCATAGTGTACCATGAAGTACTGGGGACACCATAGTGTACTATGAAGTATTGGGGACACCATACATGTAGTGTACCACATATGAAGGGACTACCAGAAAACTCGAACTCAGGTTACAAGTCAGCGCTTTAAACCGCTCGGCCATGCTGCCTTCCTCGACAACGTGTATTTATGTGTTTTGAAAATTGAGAGAACCCTTACTGTGATATTGACCAGAGGCCAACACAATTTCACTTTTTGCAAACACATTAGTCTAACATAAAGATTCTTATATAAACGATGTCTGATACTTTCACACATATTCAAATCAAAAGGAATCGTGGGTGTCAAAACGAAGGAAAACTACGCCAGAATAAAAGTTTCAGTGCAGAAAATCTTATTCCAGTGCGTTATTCCTTCATTTTGCAAAACTCAAAAATTTTGTTTCGGTTTGCTCCCATACACATTTCACCTTTCTTCAAATAGCTAACTAAAATTAATACATGAAACACGAAGTTCTCTTTAGATGTTGGGAAAAGCAACTGAAAATCACATTTTTTTCTCCAACTTTACAAAAAAACACATGTCTAGGACTGGAACAAATACAAATATCCCACGATATTTGTACAGTAGAAGTTATTTTGATTATTTGCTCGTTGAGCATCGCTAGTCCCATGCGCGCTTCTTTGTAATGAAAAGCGATATTCATGACAAAAAAGAGCCTGAGGAAAAATAGGATAATAAACATTCTGTTAGGCAGTTAAGTGTGTAGTATGGGTGGACATTTTTACCGCCTTTTCTATTTGGCGAGCCCGAATGTACACGACTTGTAAAACATCGACCCATTCTACACACTTAACTGTCCATCCCTTCATTATCTCCATTGTCCTAATAAATTTCGTGGAAAATGTTTGGCTAATGTTTTGCGAAGTGGTCGCCAAACGTTCAGAATTGGATTGGCTCATTCCCTAACGTGTAAAAAAAAAATACAAAACTAAGTCAAGCTCTTTCTAGCACAATAATAAAATGTTTAAAGTATTTTTATTGGGTTGATGGATTGATTAGACACCTTGCATACACCTATCAGTTTTCGGGATCGCCCTCTCCGCGAGGCTTATGTGCTCGGTGTCGAAAATTACATATTGCTTATATTGCTAGTGTACAGTGATACAAAATTAGAAGGAGTATCTGTTTAAACAGAAAGGATAAGTACAAAAATAAGAGAATACTAGCAAATTTTCAGCATTTTCCTAAACTTTGGCATATTTTAGTATCTACATTCTTGTAAAATATAGAGCTTACATGCACTAACACCTTACCGCTACCAAGAGATATTTTGCGAAAGCGAAAAAATGTTTGGCATGTTAAACAAAAACACCTACAGCAAAACCCAAAATAATGCATAAATTATCAGCGTGAGCAGTATGATTTGAGCAGAAAGATCGACTGCCACACATCTTCACAGCCGTTATACAAACAATATATTGAAACAACTCTGTGTAAATCGAGGAATTATTACGATGATACGAAAACGAAATGGAGGTTCGCGGAGATAATTCAAGGTAGGTACGTGGCTTTTAAAACACACGTGTTTGAGTATTTCTCACAAATCATGATATACAATATTATAGCATCGCTTTTTGACTGCCTTAATATTGTAGATGGTAAGAAGACAGAGAAATACATGTAAGAGAAAACGATTTGCCAAAGTCTAGCAAGACACTGCTTACTTTTAAATGTTCTTATTGTTTGCCGACGTTTTGAATTTTGTGACCGACAAGCACTTGGATATTCTATGAAAGTATGAGTTTCTGTAGCGCAAACAAATCACTATCTTTCTGCTTGGTCGGCCCTTCTTGTAGTTTTGTGCATGCATAGTTTTTTGTTAAAGTCATTCTAGTGAAGGTACTCTTCCCAAGCGTGGATCGTTTCGATCTATACATACACATACACACACACACACATATATATATATATATATACATACATAACATTGGAAGTGAGAAAAAAAAGGCCTGAAATTGAATACACAAATATAATATAAACTACATCATAC
>JAOBYF010107224.1:0-11536 GCA_025403605.1 Parazoanthus darwini | reverse complement strand
TTACTGAGTTGATTTTCGTTAAGGAATATACGGTCAAGTGCACTAGTTTTGCTAAAATATCTCGTTTGTTACGTGGCAGCGAGTGAAGGCTACCTGTAGCCTCTAGTTACATTTCAAACTGCCTCGAAAATTCTGAACTTACTCACAAGCACAGTAGACTCATGAATCAGGCAAAGCTAACTCTTGACAAAGTTACCTAAACCCATGATAATGTTAGTACAATCTACTGCTCACTTCCTGCAACCATATTAATATTTTGTAACAATAACATAACAGGCTTACCTTGGGCTTTTTTAGGGGAATTTTTCGATCCAATCCCACTCTCCTCAACTACGAAGGAAAAGGTTTGTTTTTTAGACTTTAGTACATTATAATAGTGTCACAACTATCCGCAAATTCAGTTCAAAGAATCTGATTTCTGACATACAGATCATTTTAAGCAGATATCTCCCAACTGTATGTCTTGATCAGTCATCAGAAGTCAGACATGCAGCCACTTCAGAGAATACTGGAAGACTTGGTTTGATAAAAACTGTTTTTTTTTGCACTGACAAGTAAGCTGAATACAGGTTTTGATCAACAACTGATATGGTACAATGTACATAAATTATGTTTTTTGCCCTAAGGTTTGATGTAAAGCTGAGTCAGACTTTTCAAGTCCCATTAACCTTTCATCAGTTTGCTCTGAATTTTGAAGTAGGCAGGCACCTATGGTAGAACTGCCAGGTGAAATCAAACACTTGGGGTGTATTCATTTTACATCTGATTCGAAAGTAGCCAGGTACCAGTCCTTATGGATCCTGGTACTGGTACATCCCACCTTCTAATGAGAACCAAGCATAAAAAGGCCGGTATAATAATTATACCCCACAGTGAAATGTAATGAATGAACTCTTAAGCCAATCATATTAGTTCAAAATCTTGTCAATACTATTTTACCAATAATATCTTTAAAATTTATTAGAAATTAAAAAAAAATATTAAAGAAGTAAATGTTGTGAAGAAAGCCAATAATTCCCCCTCCCCCTTCTCCACTGTCCTTAGCCCCATCTGTGACAAAAAAAAAGCCCGGTACAGATGGGGTTTACATTGTAGTTTGGTAAAGTCACCAAGTCTGCAATCTCAGTAGGTCACCACTGGAAATTATTTTAAACCTAAGGGGTGTCACTAAGAGGGGGATGGGAAATGAGAAAACTTATTAGGGGTGACAGAACACCCTTCCCAGATGGTAAGAAATTTTACTCAAACCACTAGAAAATGCATTTTAGGATAGTCTTGAAAAATTTTAGTATTCAGAAATATCAAGATGAGCCTGCCCCCAGACCTCTCAACTCTTTGGTCCTTGACATTCCAAATCTTCTGATATCACCCTTTGGATTTTTCTATGGATTTCCTTATAACAGATCTAAACTTGATGAGAAAGTGTCATGTGGCCTCTGGAGTTTTAGAGTATAAGTTTTAGCACTTGTAAAGTTTAGCTGTACAGCATGAGTATTCTACATTGTGTGATTGATTGATCAATATTAACAATTTTATATTTAGTTTGTATTCATCAATTTATTTTCTATAATTATTCAATCATATAAAAAAGCCAACAGGAAACGCGAACGATGAAAACTCACTAGTGAACAACATCACATCGTGATTTTCATTGTCGTCTATTTTCGTCTCGGTGACATCAGTCAGGTTTTTTTTTTCAACTGAAAATGTTTATAAAAGGTGTGAAAGTATAAACTGACATTTTATTTTGTGCTACTTCACTAAATATTTGATTTTGAAAGAGAAACTGATGTTTTAGTTATTCTAGTTTTACATGCATACATTGCAGTTGAATGGGTTTTCTAATTGACAAAATTTGGCTTTTCAAAAATCACACTATCTATAAAATAAACAAATTACACTATGGAAAATGCTTTGTACAACTTTTTATTCACTTGCTGAGTAGTATCAGAAAACCCACTTGCTTGCTGCGCTAGCGCTCACTTGCTTGTTTTCTGATACTACTCAACTCGTGAATAAAAATCGTATGCGCGCATTTTCCATGGAGTAATCTCTATTTATACAGCACACAATTTTTACACGAACATGTATTATTTACTGACCCACCTGGCTTACTTGTAGTTCCCTGCAAAAAAAACCCAGTAAGTTGTGACTTGACAGAGTACATCTTGAAACAGATAAATTAAATTTGTATAAAGAGGGGGTGGGGGATTATGTCTTAAGTCTATATTGCTTTGCATTTCCTTAGCTCAGGCACATGGTTAATTAATAGCTGTATAGAGGGAGAAGATGGGAGGGAGAGGGGGGTAGGGAGGAAGAGGATATAGGAGGGGGATGGGAGTTCAGCCTCTTCTCCCACATTTTTACTCATTTTTCCCAAGAAATATTAAGGGAGCTTTCAAACTTTATATTCTTTCCTGAATATCATAAAAATAGCTACATTTTAACCTTCTTCAATCTGTAGCAGTTGACTGCACGTATCAATAAACTTTGAATTGAACACTTTCTCCAAGAATGTCTAGTTGCTTACATGTACTACATCAATAAGTACATACCAGTATGCCTTGTATCAGTGTATAATTTGCATTTACATTTTACCTGCTTACCAAGATGTTTGATACTGGGGTAACTTCATTTTGGTACCAGAAATTAACATTTGTAAACACACGTAATTTATTGTAAGTTACATTTCTACATAAATTTATTGTAGTGTGATATTCTACATGTAGATACATTTCTATCACACAGAGAAACTAAAGTCTTAACATTCTGAAGAGTAATCACGCCACCAGACCCCTTCCGTAAGAAGCTTATACCCTTGCCAACCACTATTCCCAACTGTTTTATCATTCTCTGGTCTATTCATGTCTTGCCATGTGAATTTAATACAAGATATCAGACAGTTTTGTATTACCTTGTGCAGTGAGCCCTGGCCTTGCTGGGGTTTAGTCAGAAGCAGCAAGGCATCTTCCAGTCTATATTTGCTGGCCTGTAAAAAATAAATATTAAGTTAATCAAGCCAGAGGGTAATTAACAGGAGGATTTCAGTTATTACTCGGGCCAGAGGTGCCAAGTTGAGGTTTCAGCTCTGTTTTTATTTTTATTTTTTTTCGGTCGCGATTGTCCTGCACATGCGTTAACTTGCATGGTGGTGCAGTGGTTAGTGCATCGGACTAGCAACCTAATCGAACTCGGATTCAACATGGCATGGGTTCAAATCCTGGCGGATGCTTCTTGAACTTTTTTTTTCCCTTGCTGAATTTTTTTCTCTTTTCTCTCTTTTCACATTAAAACGGAACAATATCAAATTAGCAAGAAATACAAGCGTTATAGCTTATAATCATATATAAACAATCTGCCCACCATTTTCTTTTCAAAACCAGCATCCGTTCTACTTCAGTCTTCACCTTTCCGTTTGTGCACCGAAATTATGGAACAACCTACCGTACAACTTGCGAAAATCTTCCTCCTTAGTTATTTTTAAAAAACATCTTAAAACCTATCTTTTTAATTTTTTTATTAACAGTAGGTCTTTGTATTCTAATAGTAAGTAGATAATAGGCAGTATTTTTTGTTTTCCCTAGCCGGTTTCATTTCCATTAGCTTTTTCATTCAGTTTAAGTTTTTGTTTTAAAAAGACTGTGTAAAGCGCCTTGGACTGAAAAGGATACGAGCGCTATAAAAAGTTCAATTTTATATTATTATAATTTTTTTTATTCTCCACGGTTTAGATTGAAGCCGCATTTGTCTTTCTAAAATTTTCTTAAGCGGGACATGTTTGTCAACTATTGCAGTTAATTTGTCGTGAAAAGTGTTAAGTGTCGTGTGCAGGCAAGCCTTCCTCCCAGTTAATAGGCTGAACCTTGGCTAAGAGATCTTTTTCAACAAATACAGAATAATCTTTTCAGGACGTGTTTTAATTGTGGCAACTATTAAGTTTTACGACGTAATACTCGCATACAAATGCTGCTAACTTAATTTCAGTCTGAACTGATCATTGTTACTAGTTTAAACCCCTTTTCTTAGCCTGATGCAGCTGATTCTTACATCGCTTTATCAAGTATTAGTAGTAGGCGCAGCCATGTAAGTCTGAAACGTGCAAGCCTTATAACAAATATACTACCTAAGGAGCTTCCTATGCAACAAAAAGCATTTTTTTTAACCAAAAAGACCAAATGTCACATTTAGTTGCCAGCGCAGCAGTCGAGCCTTGCCGCTAATTTGTCAATTTTATCTGCATTTAGCAGCAGTGCGGTTTGGAATAGACTAAAAGAAAATAAGCTGTCCTTATAATGTTATTCAAATTCAACTAATCGGCTGTTTGTGAGTAATGGCTTGTTAATGGTGAGTCCAATTGTTTGTGTTTTGTTATTTTCGTTGGTGAAAACAATGATTATTTTCCAACTGTGGCCACAGCAGAATGCTCATATGTAAATTAACAACTGTCCAACACGGTTGGCCTGCAGCTCTTGAAACTTACTTAAAAGTTATCGCCATTTCAAGGGATCTCCACTTGTTGTGTCGGCTAAATCTCGTATTTTCTTGTGTTAAATGGTAGTTTGTTTTAAGGTAAGTAGCTTGTAACTGCAAAAGACAAACGAAACAGCCGTGGAACAAGAATTACATATATAATCGTCATAACACATCTTTCTACATATTGTCTTGACACGTTTTCGTTCGCCACCAACTAAATTGCATTAGTGCGAACATTTAACGGTGCTACATTTACTAACAATTATCACAGACGTAGCAAGTAATTACCAAGATTTGTATACTACATTTACCAACAACCATCACACACATATCAAACATTTACCAAGATTTACTGGCTGTTTTTTTCTGTTTCACTGAGCACTGACTCCAAGACTGTAGTCCAATGCTTCCATGTCAGATTGAACTTTCATAGTGATTACTCAAACGCAAATATACTTCGTCCGTGTATCCACCCAAATTTGTTTTTCGAATGACAATTTTTAAATTTCCTTGTTCGCATGCTCGATATTTTTGATATCTCATCACGATGGATCAAATTCTCCCACGATTTATGTGTTTGAATTCATTTTGAAATGCAATACAAACGTGCGCGTATTTGTACAGACACAAGTTTGTCGTAAGAGATGCTATTTGGTTGGACTAAGATAGATCAGTAATTCTGAGTTATAAAAATGCTTTGATTTCCTTATCAAAACGACAAATAGATTCTTTATTGCAGTCATAAAACACTGCTTTCCTGCTTCCATGGAAACCTAACTTTCAAGAATTTGTTTGTTCATTGTACACTGTTAACTCTTGAACCATTTATTTGGACTCTTTTACAGCTGTCTTCTGGAAACTACCTAAACTCATAGTTAAGGAAACATCTTTTAGTAAGCCCTCCAGCTGGCTGAACGCTTCTATTTACAGGAAACTTGTTGGTTGTTGATAGAATTAGGATAGTTTAGAACATCGTGCCAGTATAGTTATAAACAATCTACCGACCTACACTTAATACAATCCTCATCGACGTCTGCGCAAAACGAGAATTAAGAGAAACCAGAAAACTTGATAAAACTTGTATTCAAGTATATTTTTGTTGGACTCAGATTTTAAACAAGGCATGCAAAAGTTGATGGTTTAAAGGAAGAGAATGTTGTGGTATGTTGTTCTGTGGATCATTGGCGCTGTCGAAATGTGATACAACTTTATATAGAACCCAACACTGTTTTACAGAACAGAAAACAACGCAAGGTAAACTCTTCCGAATTGTAGGGTGGATTGAAATCTCGGTTTTATATCTTTAATTTAATTTTTAGGTCCTTAATCTACTTGGTTTAAGTGTGGGTTTATGCTCCTTTGTTTCAGCCTCAGAGTTAATTATAGAATAAGTAAAGTCTAGGCACACATTTCCATATGATCAATCTTTTGGGGCGCTTCAATTATACTAATGGGATTTTTATTAAAGTAATTAATTCTGATTCAACGCAAAGCATTTCGTTCCATGAACTCTAATCTACTGGTTAATTACAAAATGTTGGTTGACTATTAAACGAGATTAACTATAAAAAACTAGTGTGCCATAAAATATTTGTTAGTTACAATAATCAAACGCTGTTGTTTGTTTGCCTAACAAGATACCGAACAGCTTTCGTGCCGTTCTAAAAGCCATATTGGATAAGTCTTCTGTTTACACTACCCCGAACAGCTTTCGTTCCGTCATAAAAACCATACTTAAGTCCTCTGTTTACACTACGCCGAACAGCTTTCATGCCGTCATAAAAGCCATACTGGATAAGTCTTCTGTTTACATGAGGAACGATATCAGTGCTGCCACGATTTTTGCGCCGTTTTGAACTTCAGATGCAACGCTTCAAAAATGACTTGTCACAAAATCGGATATCGGATTTTGTGCTGCGAAATACTGCTCTTATTTACACTGGGGGCTGTAACTCAACGAGTTTTGGTTGGTACGAAATCCTGTCCTGTATAGTGTAGGCTAGACCTAAGTTTTGGTTTGTTATGCGGTGGCAAACTTTTTCCAAACAACAGATGTCTGACAGTAGTTCGAAACATCAGCTCTTTCGACCATTACAGACCCGTGGAGAGAGTGATTTTTTTTTTGGGGGGGGGGCAGGGGAGGGGTTAGGTAGTGTTTATTGAAAACTGTGGGCTTAATTAAGTCAAAGGCCCTTTGGATTGTTTTATTGGATATATACATATATCTTATTAAACAGCTTAGCGCGTAGTGTGGGTAGATATTTTTATGAATCGTGTAGTATTTATTTTTTAAAATACCGATTGGACGAGTAAAATGGTCCACCAATACTACCTGTACACAATGAACTGTCTGGTTGGAGATTTATCATCCATTTTTTTCTCTCTTTTTATCATGAACATCGCTTTAACCTATAAATAAGTGTGCGTGGGGCAAGCGATGCGTCACGAACAACTATATAAAACAACTTCTACTGTACAAAAATCGTAGGATAGTTGTACTCGTTTCAGGTCTAAATATGGTTTTTTGTGCTCCGCAGACTAATGCAAACAAACTGATCACATCCTTATGGCAACTAATAAAACAGGCAATGATTTTATGTCATTAATGCTGCACGTATCGTCAAAATTAGCTCAGCCTGGAAAGTTTAAAAACGGTTGCCAGTTTTGCATTTCACTCCTTGGTTCAGTTGGTTTTGGAATAGTAAGATCATTGAAAACTGATCATCTTTGATTGCATTTATCGATCAGAGTAATAACTCATTTGCTGGATATGATTAACAGAAAGTCACCATTTTCTGGTATGCTTTTTATCATTGACTATATTTTTTCTTCAACGAACTAACAATAATGTTTATTATTCAGTCCCGCAAAGCTTTTTGGGATAGTGCCGTTTGAACTGGTAAGTCGGTGTGTGCTGATTTGCCAACTTCTATCACGTGATAAACGCTCAATTTCTTGGTCAGAAGACTTGTGAAGTTGCTCACAAGCAGTTTGTCGGCCCTTGATATCATGAAGTTTAATCACTGTATCTAAACTGATGGCAGTTTGTGACAGCTTAAGGTAAGACATATTATATCTCAAGCTTTTCCGAGGCTTTCTTGTAATCTAACCTCCCCCTTCCCTGTTTCAAATTACTGAACAATTACCTGTGCTACTTATTACTTTGTGCCAACATTCTACAAGACTTAGGATAGTGTCAATCAGTCTATAGTTGAAAAGTCTCAAGATTACTTTTCTTAAATCGAAAGGAGTTATACAGCGTGAATCAAAAATTAAACGTAGATTGTGAAAAGCACTTTTACTTTTAGATGTTAATACCACATCGATTAATTAAAGTTTTAACCGTGGTGAAATTAAGTCGTTTAAGCAGAAAAATGAGGCAAAAAGAAGTTCAACTTTCGGCAACGACCGTTTTTAAATCAGGAAAGGTATGTTTTAGTTAGCTCGAGCTTGTAAATTATTGCTTTCAAAAAACTAAAAAACGTTTTTCATGAAAATTGGCAAATAATATAAAATCTAAGGCCCGACGGGGGATCTGTTTTAATGTTTGTCATTTGTTACCAAAGCCACAGAACCTGAATGTTGCCAAGCATGTGTCAGTCAAGGCTATGTAATAATAACTTCGCCTCCACCCTCCGCTGCTTATTCATGCCCGGAATAAAGTGATTGCGATATATATCAGTCATACTGTCTGACATCAGTAAGGTCAACAAAGATAAATTATAGAACGGGCTCTTTCTTGCTGCTAGTTACTCTAACTTGAAAACTAAAGCGCGATTCAACTGATAAATGTAATTGATCGTTTTCGGAGATTGACGAGGGCGGAACCTTGTTAAAAACCTAACAAATAATCATAAAAAGTTGTTCAAATGTTAAGGTTTTCGTGTAGCCTGTCGATTGCATTTTAGCAACTTTCATTCTGGTTTAATGACCAAGAAATCGGTTCAGCTGACTATGTCCCAACTTCAATTAGTGGCTGTAGCTAAAAAATTTAAGTTGCAACTCGCCAAATTTGCCTGTTTTGAACATTAATGTTTTAACAGTTGTCGATGTTAAGTTTGCAATGTTAAACTGAGGAAAACAAAACGAATAAATTGTAATTTTCTGAACCCTCAACACATCAAATCCTGAAAATTGAAGCCTTAATTAAGAGATGATTTATGCTCCGGAGTCAGGAGGCAAGTGGGCAGGTGATGTGTTACGAGATAATACTAGACAAACAACGGGAATTTCGCTCTTCCAAAATATTGCTCTCACAAAATATGAGTTTTAACTCTCTTCTAAAAGAAAAATGTTCAACCAGTTTAAACTTCTTAACTTGAAGCGATCAGCATTAAACTGAATAATCTTTAAGGTATTAAAGTAGGACTTATCTTGTCTTTAGATGTTAGTTGATTGGTTTGACATGATACTGATATTCATTATTATGTTCGGTGCAAAGCAACCTAACTGTTTACTGATAGGCGAGCACCAATTTCTAATGCCAAGCAAAGGAAATGAACTGCAGGAATATTGCGGTTCTCCTTAATACTTCCAGACTTTACAACTCAGGTAAATACTTGAAAAACAGTTCTAATGTCGGCAGGACTTTTGTGGACATCAGCTGTCAGTATACCATCGAGTAACACTTTAGAAAAACATGTTGTGGGAAATGTCTTTAATTATTGACAAAGACTAAGCTTAAAGTTTGCTGAACTTGTGTAAATACGGGTCAACGCGTCGCGACAGGAGAGTGATGAAAGGTGGAATTACAAATTTAGTTTACATTAGCAGGCAGTGTTTCGAAATTTCTAAATCTATTTTTCCAAGCGCAACATATGAAATATAAAGACCTCGTTTAATTTAGTGCTGTATCAGGACTCCATGTAAACTAGCTGTGCTAAATTGGATGCTCTTTGTATAAACATTGCTTACAGAGTAGCTCTTCCAGAACACACGCGCGCGCAGAAAAGCTGAAAATATTAACCTTTGTGGGCTTATGCCGGTGTTGTAGACTGTCTCCTCCTCCCCTACAGAAATTGTGCTGTATCAAGACTCCATCTAAACTAGCCATGCTAAATTGAATGTTCCTGTATAAACATTGCTTACAAGTACTGCTTACAAACCTTGACTCCCTCAGGTTGTTTGATTGTTCGAAGGGTATAGCGGACTATATCAAAAGAAACTTTTGCAAGTTTTTGGCAATTCATTATTTCGTTTAAGACAGTCTGTTGCATAGATACAGCAGTACACATGCCGTGTCTGTGTATGTGTTTCTCTCACTCTTCTCTCTCTATATCTATCTCTGCCTCTCTTTCCTCTTATTTGTAGGAAGGTCTTTACTTGTGATCAACTACCGCAATCCTTTGCGTCTGTTTATGTTTTTATTAGTAAGTTGAGTAGACGTTCGTTATGTGAAAGAGCCCGATTTTGGAAAATAATTTTATAGCACACTTTTTTCTTGCAAGCCGGTTTGTTATTGTATCGCCGTTGAAGTTGAAAACAGCCAAAATTACGAACGTAAAAGGTTGAGATTAAGAAAAGAAAGTTGTAATCTATGTACTTTGACTAAGGAAAACTTTCAACACAATTAGTTTATTTAGAGATAAATTGGTAACGGACGACAAACGCCATATCCGTGGTAATCAATACACTTGCTTGTAGATAACCTTGTCGATTCCATTTACTAGCTGGTGAAATGAAAAATACATCTTTTGTGTTCAACAACATAGCACATGATATTTATTGTGTACAAGCAAAAAATGACATGTTGCAATATATTATTTTGCAAATTATTATAGCAAAGTAATGTTTATCTAAGCGCAGAGCAGCTGGAGAAACACATTTTTATCACTTTCATCACGTTTTGTAGCCTGCTCTCCTGTTCGTGTTATCGAAAATGTTTGTTTTCTGGATTCATGTCTTGAGACTTTTTTTGCTGTTTTGCCAAAAGTCTGTTTTTTAAAGTCTTTCAAGTGTTCGTTGGAATCAGTAAAATCGAAGTTATCTACTGGCTGGTCTCATTAAACTAAACTTTATTTAACGTCGTTACGCTGGGAGTGGTTGCCCATTCTCCCAAGCCAGTGGCTTATGTTTAATCGCTCCACGGCACAGATCTTGGAGTGAAAGTCGATTTTGTTGAAATCCCAAACGAAGTATAGGTTCTTTCCAAAACAAATTAGTCGGTTTTGAAGTAAAGTGAAGTGAAGTGTAAGCTCTGGTTAAGCTTCCTTTTAATTTTTTTTCATCTTATATTGCAAATAATCCTTAAATTTACATGCTACTCAACATCATCCATATACGGCGTGTATGTAAAATTGAATTTTAACTTAATTTTACTTTCAAATTTTTTATACTGAAGAAAGTCGAGCGGCCGAAAAGTTTTTAATAAAACTCCAAGGACCTGACAGGAGTGGCGGTTTGCTTAACTTTTTAACTCTACACTGATAAGCAACTGCTCTTGTATCCATCTGGGAGCCTCCTACTGGAAGTTGAAACATATATATATACTGCTTTACATTTGATGTACGTCTTGTAAATCATTAGTTTTTTTCTTTATGTTAAGTTTCAGTTATTGGAACAACCGCTAGTCCGTTTCCGCTTCTTCGATTCGTGAACATTTGAAGTCTAGTTTTGAAAGGTTTTTTTATTCAGCGTTTGCTAGTAAGCTGAATATGGGTTTTGATCAACAAGTGTTGAAAAAAAATGTATTTCGCCTTGAGGTTAGGTGTAAAGTTGACACTTTGAGCGTTAGACTCCGCTCTGACCAATAGGTAACACTCGAAACGCCAGCTTAACACCAATTAATCCTCACGGCGAAAAACATGCTTTGTCAACCCTTGTTGATCAAACCCAGGTTCAATTGGTGAATACTGTTTGCAAACTTTGGAAAAACATGACTTCTTTTGTTATTGTTGTTGCAATTTGAACTTGAACTTGAATGTGTTGTTTGGTAGTTAATTCAATAGCAACAGGAAGTCTTTTGTATGCTGCACTCATCTTAGTCCGATCTCCTTTCGGATTGAAATTCTTACTCTTGGTCGATTTACTTAGAACGCATCCAAGATCGCAATGTCAACGTCAC
>JAOBYF010107113.1:0-11536 GCA_025403605.1 Parazoanthus darwini | reverse complement strand
GACGACCTGTCAAAACGTCAAACGATTTCGTTCCTTTCCTGGCCTCACTTGCTTCAAATAATCACACCCTCCTTAAATAAAGTTGCTTTATCTTTACCGTAAAAGCGCAAGGCATTGTGGTCAGTGATCACCTGCCTTGAAGTGTTGTTTTACTGACTGGTCTGTTCTTATTACCCACGAAGGTGAGCCAATTGTCGGGTGTGGTTGCGAAGGACGGCCGCTTGAGAAAAGGAGACACCATTTTGTCTGTGAATGGTAAAAGCTTTGAAGGACTGACCAACAGTGAAGCCCTTCAATTCCTTCAAGACACTCCGAGACACGTGACTATTGTGCTGTCACGCCCCAGAAAGCCTCGCAGCCGTTCCAAATCTCTGACGAATCTCAGAGACAAGAAGAACTTTGAAAATGAAGTCGCTGAAAATGGCGCGTGGCCAGTTGCCGAAGACGTGACGAAAAAGAAAAATTCTATCAACAAAATGTCAATTCCGAAAGACTCTACCAAGAAAATTCCACTTGCTTATAGTAAAGACATTTCTGAAGGAACTTATGACCGTCTAAAGAAACGGCTCTTTTCGAATGGAAGTACTAAATCACTTAAATATTTAATGCAAAAAACACCAACGGAACCTGTCATAACAGAAGTTCATCTGAACAAAGGCGCCTCTGGACTTGGGTTTAGTTTCGTCGGCGGCCGTGATTCCTTATATGGAGATGCGCCCATATATGTCAAAGACGTGTTCAAAGACAGTGTCGCTGGGCGGAACAAACTCTTGCAGCGCGGGGACGAGATTCTAGACGTGAATGGACGGAGTGTTGGGAACATGAGTCACGTGGATGCGCTGAACATGTTAAGGGAGCTGCCTTTTGGTAGAGTGGTGATGAGAATACGACGGAGGTAGCAGCAAACATCTGTAGTGGTGGACTAGAAGCCCCCTTAAGCCTGGGTTAAATGAGAATGAGAGTTGGTTGAGAATTAAGTGGTGAGAGTTGGACAAGGGAACAAATATATTGAATATGTTCAAAGTAGGGGACTGTAAGAAAGCGCATGCGAGTTCATGAGAGTCAGTGAGGGTACATGAGAGTGCACGAGAGTGCTCGAGAGTCTGAGAGCACATGAGAGTACAATGAGAGTTCATGAGAGTCAGTGAGGGAACATGAGAGTTCATGAGAGTCGACGGGAGTAAATAAGAGTTCATGAGAGTCAGTGAGGGAACATGAGGATTCATGAGAGTCTGAGTACATATGAGAGTCTAGAAGGGTTCATGAGAGCACATGAATGTCAATGAAAGCACATAAGAGTTCATGAGAGTCGATGGGAACACGAGAACTCATGAGGGTCAGTGAGGGTGCATGAGGCTTCACGAGAGTCAATGAGGGTACATGAGATTCAGTGAGGTACATGAAAGTTCATGGTGGTAAGTTAGGGTAAACGAAGTTTAATGACAGCCAGGGAGGCTACATGAGAATTCATGGAAGTGAATGAAAGGCAATGAGGGCACATGCGAGTTCATGGGATTTAGTGAGGATAATGGGAGTTCATGAGAGTCAATGAGGGTACATTAGAATTAGATCAACTCTTATGCTTCTTTCATCCGGATAATACGTATGGAGTGTTATTTCAGCCAGTACAGCAGTCGCCCAGTTCAGTTCTCAAAACTAATCAATCCATTCGGAATAAGAACAAAATTTCGATGGAGTTGGATGATGTATGATTACTGAAAGCAGTCGCGATCTATATGTAAATCAGTAACCCAGAAGAACTACTTCAGTTCAAAAGCCTTTTAGTCAGGTAATTTGTTCTTTTATGGACTTACATTTCATTTCTTTAGAATTTATCACAAAGTCAAAACTTAAGAGACGGAAACTCTGTTCTTGTACAAGCATCTCCACCCGCCCCCACTCCATTCTTTCCACCGCAAGAGTATCCCAAAGCTTTATCGCCAATTAATGCGCACATACTAAATTTTAAAAGATTCCAATCATACATCCAAACTTTGGACATCATATCAGAGTCGTACGTATAAATAGTAGTTGTAATGAATGGCAAAGTTATACCACAGGATATAAAGGCGCTCATTTCAGTTCCTGTTCTATTAAATCTTTTTAAAACGGCTGCCTGTGTTAATAAACTATAGTATGTTCTCTCCAGAAGTTGTAGAGTTCCCGAGCCAGCAAGAAAAGTTCGCGCTCCTTTTGTCAACCCGTGCTTTATGACGTCCGGAGTGTTTTAAGTATCACAGTTAATAAAACAAGCAACCGTTTTACAAGGTTTAACGAATAGCAGTATGGTTTTGGTAAGATTCGTCTAAGAAGTGTATACTGCAAGTCGAGACATTTGGCAAACGTAAAAATAATATGCCATTAATATTTTAAACATGTCTGAACTTGCATTCCAGAAGATTTGGTTGTTTAGAACTGAAGTTTTCAACTGTTTCCGATGTATATTCCTTCATTTCGCTCGCTTTGGTTATATGGGGAAGTGAACAATACCAAATATAAGCCAGATATATCATGCACCGCGATTGGTGGAAATAATCTAAGGATACGCATGTGATAAGGGCTAAAAGAAAAAAACAAAAACGTACCTGATGGAATGCAGAAATCCACAAGAATACCTTGCTTTGGTTAATTTGTTTCTTTTTAATACAAAATGCAGGACATTATAGTTGGTTTCCGCAAATTGATTATCGGTAAATACAAAAGACAGTAAAGATATCTTTTACAAAAACAAACACGGGAACAAGATAATCACCGTCACTTGATGTTTCTACGTTACCAAAGAAGCATCATATAAGTTGCTTATAGCGTAAGTTCAAATCTTATTTATGCAAATTGTAATTATAAAGGGTGTATATATTATAATTAATGAAAACTGTACAGTATTTGTATGTTAACTGAAAATAAACTTTTTAAGTTTTTACCAATTCCCGCTTGCAGTAAACCTGAGTCACATAATCGTTGATATCGGCAAAAGGCAGCAACACCGACCGCTGACCTGTAAACGACGCCAACAAAACCAGAAAAGCCTGTGTAGGTTCAAAATAATCGATAAGAAATATCGGACCAACTTGCGACTTCCAGTGAAAGAAATTGATTACACAGTTGACGCTAACTTTGTTGTCAAATATTAAGACTATATCAAAATTTTAGGGGTCATTTTTGGTTCTGGGGGTTAATATTAAGCTGTTGAGTTGTATTAGAAAAAATTTAGGGGAAACCGTAAGTTAGATCGGACGTCAATGCTAAAGCTTCTCTCGAGCTTATTCATATTGGGAAATGACGTGGATACTCTGTTTAACCCTTTAGCCGCAAACACTCTGTATGACGTATTGAGCTGTCTCTATGGTTTCCCTGTAAAAAGGGTGGGGGAATTTTAGTTTTTTGTCTTAGATAAATTGCTGTGCATGATCATTTTCTTAGCCAGAGAAGCTGGCGATTTTTGAAATGGGGCGAAGTGTCAGATATAGTCCCGGCGCCATCTTGGACGCGAAGGCAAAGGAGAAACTGGGGCGAGGAAATAAGCAGTTTCTTTGTTTTTGAGTTCAAGATGGCGCCGGGACGATGTTTGACATTTCGCCTTTTTTAAAAACCGCCAGTTTTGCAGGCTATCAGTTTCTTTATTCTAATTATCAATTAACTTTTTTTTTAGTGGATAATGTAAGAAGAATTTATATACTGATAAACTTGCGGAAGCTGGAAGCATTAGGTCTTGTTATTTTTCAAGACAAAAAAAGAAAACTCCAATTTTTCAACCTCCAAATTTGGAAATTTGCTGATCACCCGCTATAGATACTAGGCAATATTAAAACTACTCCAAAATGTGACGATCGTTTCAAGTTGTTTATGAAAACTTGTTACCTGTTTTCGCTAAATGTTTTTCTTTGTTCTTTTCCTTTTTAAGCTTGTTCACCTGCTAAATTATTAGCACGTGTGTGTAGGTCATTGTTTTGCCTGCTTTGGAGAAAACTACCTGCTTCCTTTTTGACATAACACTTCTCAAAGCACCTTTACTCCTCGTTTAACATGGTGCTGTCAGGTTTAACGTTTTTAGTCCAAACTGTGTTGTTTTGGAACGTTGTCACTATTTCTGTATATCAAATTGTAGCTTTGGATAATGGCCTAGCTTTGACGCCTCCAAGTAAGTCACACTCCGTCTTTTCTATAGCTCTTCGTGTTTGTATTACGAGAGAAACCCTTTTTTACATTGTAGACACATTCAACTTTATCACGCTAGGCACGGAAAAATTGTCTTTTGTTATCAATAATGTGGTTTCTAATTCAGAAGTGTAGCCAAGATATATTTAAGCTTTTGAGAGGACGAGATTTAATTAAGCAAAGTCTTTTGATTTTCTGTTACGATTGACTTATTCTATCCGGAAATAAAACAAAATATCCGCTCGTGCGGATAACGAAACTGGTTCACTGTTCAGGTCCATGGTAAACAGGATGGCTCAATGACGCATTGTATTACTTGGTTTCAATATCTTCAGTTCCCAATATTTCCCCTGCGAAGATTCATTTACAATTATGAATCACTTAGCCTGTCGTAAACTCTCGAGGCCTTTTTCCAGTTGTAGTCTGGAATAGAAAATAATTATGACAAAATACAATACACAAACAATAATCTTATTTTACATTTTGGCAATCGTTGTCACTGACGGTTAGAAACCATATAGTTACTGCTGACAGACCTGCTGTCCAACAGCAACTGCGGAGCAACCTCATTTGAGATTGAGGAGCAAGCGGGGGGAGGGGGGGGGGATTAGTGACTCAATATTGGAGAAGCTGAGACACTGACATTTTTTCTCACTTTTTATATATTTTATAAATTTGGAATACTGGGAGGAAGGAGAGGGAAGGCTGAAGCCCCCTTTGCTCTGTAGTTTGGCATATAATCAGGTTTTCAAGATTGGGTATAGAACAATCTATCCGTCGGAAAAACTGTCTAACCTGGACCGAGTTTCTTTTTAAATTGCAGTGGGTTGGATGCAGTGGGAAAGATTTCGCTGCAACATTGATTGTGACAAAGATCCCAGTAATTGTATAAGGTAAGCGAAGGTGTATCCTCGTTTGATATATTTCCGGTATCCAGATGAAATACCTTTCACAAGGGAAGGGGGATCCCCCTCCCAAGAACACATACTTCTAATGTTACTCCTAAACAAAAAGAACTGACGCTAACGAACTGTTTTGACTTTTCCCAGAATTATCTACAGATTGTTTAATTTATCTAGAGATTGTTTACGCACCAATGTTGTGTTGCTACGCAGGTTTTGCTTTTGCCATAGCAACCGCATTAATAATTGACACTTCCACACAATTTGTTTTTTTAAGATATATGTATTTTTTTCTAATATTGTAGCATCTATAGATCTAGCTGACCTGAGACAATTTCTGGAGTTTCTATCAACTTTTCAAACTACATAAGATCATCAGAAAACCCGCATGCATGCCATAGAGTTCAAGATGGTGAGTTTGTGATGTCATATGATGTCATTAATAAATTAACTAATTACCAATAGATACATTGTGGGCTAAGTTTGATGCTGCTAGCTCTTATAGTAAAAACTAAGTGATCAATGAATTATTCACTTAGTGATTCTACGGAATAAAGGCACCGATTATACTTGTCAAGTTTAGGAGACTGAAAATCATTCCGATGAGACAGGATGAGAGGGCAGAAATTCATTGCAACTAAATGACGTCTTCAATCCAGCTCGGAATAAACCGCTGTTCAAGTAGTTATAATAAAAACTTTTGTTTTACAAAGGTTTTTTCAACAAGAAAAGCAGTTTATTTCTGTCCGTCTAATGGTTCTGACTTTCGTCAGGTATTCGGTCCTTAAAAGAAACTTGCAGGTCTGGTTGTCTGAATAAGACAGACTGTCGTAAACGCCAATTTCGTATTTTGAAGATAGTGTAATAAAACGCAAGTAAAACTGAACGAAGTATAAGATTGAGACCACAATGCTGTTTTCACCCACAGTGAAAACTTGTTCAAACAAATGGCGGATGTGATGGCCAGCGAGGGCTACAGGGAAGCAGGCTATGAATACGTGTGTATTGATGTAAGTAATGGCACTCGCTTTGCGAGCGTAAATCAACTATAAAGCAGAAATCAGGTGTGTTACACGGACTTTAAAGAATGTACAACATAAAGGGAATTGGCTCAGTTAAAAAGAGAATACCACATTTGTACCTCTTGAAGCATTTCCACATGAATATGTTTTCGAGGTTCACTCAACACAAACAAAACTTCTCGGTGAATTGGCGAAATGCTCTGAGATGGGCAGAAAATGAGCCAAGCTAAAGAGATCTGTTCTGTCTCTTGAAACATTCAGCACTGAAGTAGGTAGTGAATTATTTACAGTCTACAGGGATCAGTTTAATTTCATTGGGTGGAATTTTGGTTTTAGTCTGACAACATCTTTAGTTGTTTTGTAGTAAAGGCGGTTTTTTACGTAGCACGTTCAACATAACCTGGCCTTAGGTCTGAAAACACGACCTTAACAGCCTGAACTCGGTCTTGAAAAGCTCCCGGTATCATGAGCCACGCCCCGAGACAGTTACTCACTAGTAATTGGTGGTAGGACGAATTAGGAGAGATAAGAACGGGAACAAGCAAATAGGTCTAAGTGAGGATGACTTTGCTGAGAACCAGCTCAAACTTTAACAGAAAATCGAGGAGATTTCTTTGTATGTTGTGTTCAATGCGAATGAGTAAATATCATTCAGACAATATTAACTGATTGCAAAATATTGTTCTAACTTCGGTTGATTTTGGAGAATAGGGTATTCAGAATTGTCTTACTCAGATATTTTTTTTTAATGGCCATCTGTCTAGACTAACTAGGTTATTATGGATGACCAGCAGTCTATCCTGTAAGTCTTCCTTCATTTTCTATATGAAACTTGTATAAAAATTGCTAAATAAACTCGTACCCCTTCCCCTTCCCGCCCTTCAGACCCTCAAGTAATCGGTTCACAGAGGCTGTTATGCGCGGTTGAACCGTTACTGAACTAGTAGGCGTGGCCAACTGTCGGGGGGGTGTACAACCACGAATAAGCTCCACGAATACCGACTCTAGTTTTCTCCATAAGGCCTGATTCCCACTAATGACAGAAGCGACGTAAACAGAAACGTAAAGGACTTAAATCCGATTGTGAAACATCACGACTGCAGCAAAAGTTGAACCCAAAGTCATGTTTTTCTGTCAATGTAAAGACTGTAAGTTATAAATATCTAATGTTTCTAATTTTGAAATTTGTTTTGAAATCTTTTAAGATACAGCGTATCTTTGCATTGATATCAACCGACGAGTTAATGTAAATAAAGTTTTATCTGTCAGACGTTTTCGTTGAGGAACTGCAAAGGAGTCCGACTACGTTTCCGGCGTCTGATTCAAACTTCGATATAAATGACGGAAGCACAGAAAAAAGGAATTTTCCGTTCTTTTCATCTTTGTTTTTTTCTCTGTTTTCCTTGTTCACAATGGAACGGAAGGTTCTTTCGTACATATACACTTCTCTCTGCTCTTCTGCTTCTGTCGCTAGTGTGAAACGGGATTAAAAAAGTCATCAAAATGTTAAAAAAAGGAACGAGAATGTTTACAGAAATATAACTGTCCTTCAGTAAAGCTTTGAAAGAGCAAGACCTTAACTTTCCTTGAATTCAAAGGATTGTTGGTCAGCAAAAGAAAGAACCAAAGATGGAAAACTGAGAGCGGATCCCAAACGATTCCCAGGCGGGATAAAAGCACTGGCCGATTATGTAAGTAACCGAACTTGAAGTGCAAAAATAGTTTGTTGATACAGACGTTACTAAACCCTGGAAAGGGGAACGGTCAGTATGAGTTTGGAGGTGTGAAAATGTACAAAATCTTCGAAGTCTGGGGAATTTGAACAATTACGAACGTCAAGCATCGCTGCCGATTGATCGTTCCCCGACTCATATTGACCGTTCCCCGTTCCCCATTCCAGGTTTGAGTAAATTTCTTGTTTGATACAGAACGTGGCTTCAAACTTTAAGTAATCCAAAGACTATTTTCTCTAGTTAGAGGGAAATTTGCAAGCGGCAAATTCGAGGAACAAACGCAAGCCGCAGTTTACAATGAGTAGTTTAAAACCCGTCGACAAAATCTTAAAATATTACCTCAAATGTCGTCCTTGTTATTCAACGTTTTAGTTTAACGCAATAATCGAGAGTCGCTCCGCACTGGTATGATCTATGGCACTGAATGCCAGAAATAGGCCAAGGTGCGTTTGAGGTACAGTCAAGTTGCCAAGCCAACACTTGTTGCGGTGGACTACAATCTGTTCTAATATCAGAATCTAGCAGCAATCAGTAATGATAAGATGAACGTGCTCAGAGCATGTTAATCTTTTGAGATTTTAAGATCTGTTTACTTGAGCATTAGAGGATCTAGGACACCTTTTTATAGGAAGAACGAAGTACTGGATGATTTTAAGTTCAATGTGAATGCAGTAGAAGTTTTTTAAATGTTAAAATTCAGGACCAATAGAGGGTTTTCAGAAGAGAGACTAATGTAAACGATTTTTTATTCGGATTCTTGTAATCTTTTTCTCACTTTTTTATTGTTTATAACCTTAGTAATTAGAGTTTTTATCCTTTTTTAAAAATTATGATTATTATTATTATTATTATTGTAATTATTATTATTACTTTTAGTATTATATTTATAATGACTCAGTAGAAAGTACTGTGGATGACTTGATTTCTAGCAGAGCAAGGGACAAAAATCGAAACTAAAACAATGACGACCAGCAAAACAAAGATGCAAATCAGCTAATGGGCACAGATTTGAATACATCTGTAGTACAGTTCCCTGAGGAACCATCATCTACTGAGGCTATCACTCAACCATTGCGGACGCATCAGACGAGGTGCCGGAAAGTTTGCGGGAATACAAAGCCGTCATTACGCCACCTTCATTTACTTGGAGCCGACCTAGCGACGGAAGAACAGTAACGGGCAAAACACTGACCTTTGATAATGCATGCAACGAGATAACACAATGGCGGAAAACACCTTCTTGCCCCTTATGGGAAAACGGGAAAAGATTTCATTGACAAATCAACTGAACACATAAACAACTGGAACAGTGGATCAAAAACACAGCATATCGCCCTTAAAGCGGCTACTGTTCTCCTTGCAGTAGGCCTTCAAAAACCAAGTCAGAAATCCAAAGAACACATTAAGAGTGTCCAGCGAAACGCCTGGCACTGTGGAAAGATGGTAAAATAGATTATCTGGTGCGCCAAGGGCGAATGATACAGAAACGTCTTACTAACTCACGCAGAATTGATCCTCCGAATACGACAAAAGAGCATGTTCCTCGTTATTGCTGGCTAAATCAACTTGACTCTGATCATGATCTACCTTTGCGATGAAGATGGTGGGGGCGTCCTTTCTTTAAGTGATGACGTCTTGAGAAAGCTCAGAGAAAAACACCCCATGGCACAGAAAACCCCCTTAGTAACTCTACTCTTCGGACCAATCGAAAATATCCCAGATGTAATCTACCAACAGATCAGCGGTGAAATGGTCAGGAACGCCGCTCTTAGGACAAAGGGCTCCGGGGGACCGTCGGACGTAGACGTTAATGTTTTCAGAAGAATGCTCGCGTGCAAATCAGTTAAGAATTCTTCCACGGCCCTACGCGACGCTACAGCTATAATGGCCAAGCGATAATGCACGGAGCAAAATTGACCCTCTTAATTTCGAGGCAATAATAGCACTGACTGAATCAATTTAACAAAAGGGGAGGGCGCGGTTCGCCCGATCGGGGTTGGAGAAGTATTACGCAGGATAATCGGGAAGTGTGAGTTGGAAGTAGCAAAACCTGATGTCATCGATGCAAGCGGTTCGCTTCAGGTATGCGCTGGCTTTAAAAGCGGAAGTGCGGCTTGCAATCCATGCAATGCAAAACATTTTTGAAGTCGACGAGACAGACGCCGTGCTGATTATTGACGCCTCTAATGCCTTTAATGCTCTGAACACAGCCGCTGCATAACATAATATTAGGGTTCAGTGCGCAACCATTTCACCATCAACACCTACAGACAATCTGTGCGACTCTTCATTACAGGCGGGCAAGAGCTGAATTCCGCAAAGAAAAGTAAATGTTGGGATAAACTTTCAGAGAGTAAACTATCATTAGGATACATCCCGATGCGAAAAAGTGCTAGTTGATTACTAAGTCCGAGAAAGAAAACGCAGCCAGGGAGGTCTTCGGTGACACGGCAATCAACATCACTGGTAATGGTCACAAGTACCTTGGGGCAGCTCTTGGACCCAGGTCATATCTCGAGGAATATGTGGGAGAGAAGGTAGATAAATGGGTACACGAGGTCACTAAACTTGCAGAAATCGTAACATCACAACCTCAAGCGAGCTATGCATTCTCATGTTTGGTCTACGGCATCGCGTGTATCACTAGTCGTATTTCCTTAGGACACTGCAGAATATTGTTGATCTACTGGAGCCACTAGAGAGCGCGATAACCGACACTCTGATACCCGCTATTATATGGACCGCTCAATCATCAAAGTCGAACGCGACCTCCTTGCGCTTTTTGTGCGTACGAGTGGCTTCGGACTTACAGATCCAGATAGAATCTCTTCCTCAGATTATGAGGCCTCAGTCAATGTCACGAAACCCCTGGTGAGGCAAATTGTCAAGCAAATACACCGACCCCCAGAGGCGGCGGAATTAAGGCCAATACAGTTAGACGCACGTAGAGAGAAAGATAAGTCCTTGAACGAGAGGAAAGAAGAGGTCAAGAATCCCTCGCCGCCAGCAACCAAAAAAGCCGTCGAGTTTGCCTCGGAGAAGAGCGCATCGAACTGGCTAACGGTGTTACCTTTCAAGGACCTGGGTTTCAATTTAAACAAGCGAGAATTCAGGGACCCATTAAGCTAAGGTATACTGGGACTTCGCCAACGTATCGAAACAAAAATGTCAAACAGACAAAAGTAACAATATGTGTTCCACTAACCTTCATGATGTGAAAAAGCGCACCTAATTTGTTTGCAGATTCACTCCAGAGGGCTCAAGTTTGGACTCTATGCAGGTATGAATCTTCCTTTCTTTAACTTTCATTTAATCTGCTGGTATATCCCGTCAATTTAAGTGTTATATGCCGTTTATTTACTGGATCATTTACAACAGGCACGCACAACTGTTGGTAATTTTTTTTACCTTTGTGTTTTTTCATCCTACATATAATTTTTTCATCATCCAGTTTGATTGCAATGTACAAGCATTTTGGTAAAACGTTTAACTTATCATGATTCTGATTATGATCTTAATTATGATTATGATTATGAATATGATTACAATTATGATTATGATGATTACGATTATGGTTATGATTGCGATAAAAACTATAGTTATGATTATGATTGATTGTCTTTCAGACTATGGCACAAAGACGTGCGCTGGTTATCCGGGCAGTATTGATTATATTAAAAAAGACGCTGAGGTACGCGTAGCAAAAAAACGGAACATACAAGTT
>JAOBYF010107002.1:0-11539 GCA_025403605.1 Parazoanthus darwini | reverse complement strand
CAGAGCAAACTTAGCTATAAGGGCCAACGAGTATGGCTTTTGAGCTGCTTTTGTCTGAAATTTAGTACAGGTTTTGACATTTTGGTCTGAAATCGGGTATCATTTTTGATGTAACTGTGGGGATGTATTATTTAATTTTGACGACTTGCTTGAAAATTATGGCGCCTTTTGCAAACACGATGGGAACAAAAATTTTGCCACAAAAAAGAATTTTCTTGGTTTTGAGGTTTCTTCGGTCAAATGATGTTGCGATTTGATAATATAATACACTCACACAAAAGTTGTAAAATATTTTAGATTCTTAAAGCAAAGTCTAGACACTGAGTATTATTATTTTAGCTGTACCAAAAGCGAAATATGTCCAACCTATGTTTTTTTAAAAAAACAGTTTGCTGCTTTGACAATTTATGACCCAGTACATTTTCAGTGTTGTCACCACAGAATTTTAATACTTGCTCAGTGAAATGAGCAGCCTGCAATGCCAGTGTAAAATTATTTCTCTGGGATGATCGTTCTACATTTTAGAAGTTAAAATTTTAACTGTAGGTTGTGGTACCTAATAAGTAAGTAATATATCAGAATCTCCTCGTAAGAATCTAAATATTGAAGCGGAAATATTCAAATAAGTGTCTAATCTGTCTCTTCATTATTTTTACCATTCGGGCACAGTTTTTTTATTGTATAAGTGTCAAACACACGTGCATCATATCGATAACTATTATTGTGTTTTTTTGTGGGACCTTTTAGGATAAGGGGGATGACGAGCTCTGCCACGCCTATACGGGTACCTTTTTATGGGTTTCTCAAAAAAATCGACCCTCATTTTCGTCATGTCGAGTTTGGGCGTCCAACTCCCCCTGGATCACGGACAGTAGTTCTGGCGCAGATCTCCTAACTTGACATCTTATCGCCACGTGAAACCCAAGTCCTGTTCTTTATCTGTCACTGTGGTTCTAACACTAATGGGGTCATGACATTTCACTGGGTATAAAACCAAACCTATTGTCCTCCACATTTGGGTTTCTGCACTTCAGCTTTGCGAAAGATGAAGTTTGCACTAGCTTTGGTCTTTGCTTGCGGAGCCTTTGCAAGTGAGTGGAACTGTTTTCTTGATCTGCATTTTGACTGTTACCTGTTCCATTTTGACTTATGAAAAAGTGAAAAATATCTTTTCTAGATTTTTTCTGCCTTTTGTGTTACATGTAAATCATGCTAACGATATATATTGACCAGTGGCACTTTAAGTAAAATCTATCTTGGTCATTCATCTAATATTATGTAACTTGTAAAATTGAAGTGTTTGGTCTTTATTTGCAACTACTTTTCTCCAAAATTTGTATTTCTATATAGATTTATATATAGTTCCAGCAAAAGTGCAACCTTTTTATTCATTTTCGAATGTATTTCACTGTTTAGTGCGCAGCAGGTTATTTTACAAGTAATAATCTCTTTTGGTTGTATTTTAGTTCCTCTGGAGAGGACTTCGACTGGCTCGAGGGGAAAGCAGGAATGTGAACCTGGTAAGCTCGTATGAACAGTTAGAACTCCCTCTAATCTCATTTTAGTTTTGGAAAATACTCTGTTTCATTATGAAAAACACAATGCGTCATGAAATCAGTTAAAAAACATATTGATAATGATAGTCCTGTCAAATTGTTCTAAAAATACAGCGCCTCGGTTTTTTTTTACTAAAAATAAGTATTTAAACCTGAAGGAAGACGTTCTTGATCATTTTGTCATTGTTTGCACAAATGTAACACTTAATTTATTTCTAAAATCGCAACTGTTTTAGTTCTAGCGTGTCTTTTCAGGTTTAAACATTCCATAAGTGATCGCAATTTTGATCTGGAAATTGAAATCAGAGTTAACTGTTTACGCAGTTGTATGGATGGGAATTGAGATAAAATTTTAAAACAATGGAACAATCAGATAGGTGACGATTCATTGTATTATGATGATATAAAGAAGTGCTGGATTTGCATATATCAAAATCCCTTGGGGCTACTTTCTTTGTGCTCTAATGGCCTTTAAGATGCACAGAACTTACAATCTTGGGTCCTTTGGTTTCATAATCTGAATATTACTATTGCTCGCTTTCACCTATTTCCATGCATGTATTCGTCAATTGCGTTAAATCTCGCGGATTTTGTATCCCTGTATATACTGTACACCGCATCTATTTTAGAAAAACGTTAACACTCAAATACCAAAGTTTAAAAACTTGTTCACGAAAAACATACGTCAGACTGAGACTAAAAAAAACGTTTCTTTTTATGAAAAAAAAATAGAAGAACGTTCTCCTGAAATCGCAAGATTAGATGTCTTTTCAAAAAAGGAGTGTATGTAGTATGTATGTACCGTAAACTTCGAGTAATTTTTTAGTAAAGTTGTTGTTTGTTCATTTCTTATTTACAAAAATGTCTTTGTTTAGCAGGAATGTTTCAATATGTATTTCTTTTTTTGGAAACAAAACTTATTTTTACACGTTTTTGGCCTGGGTACGACCTGGGATTTTAGTGAAGCACATTTGCTTGCCTAAGTGCGCAAATCAGTAGTACGTCTCTGTCTGTCACAAACTAACAAGCAATAAATTTAGTTACGGCTTTACGTCTATGGAGTAATCGTTTTCACAACATAAAAATTTCCTCACTTATCCTCAGCCTCCTTGGCCTGGAGTTGGCAATTTCAGTATACAGCCGTCTAAAGTTTCAAAGAGTCACTAGATTCACAGTTTTTAATTAAAAATTGTTTTCAGTGACTAGTAAGATGAAAAGGTACAATAACGAGATTGCTTGTATAAACTACTTTGTTCAACAGAAAACAAGAAAGAAAACCTTTCCTTGTAATACTACTAGCGACAGCGTGAAGACTGTTTGTATCTTTAGATTCTGTTGCACGTGATTTGGCATTGATTCTAGCCATCCGTTTATCTATCCCGGACCTGATAACGGAATCGTCTTAACTTGAGAAAGCTAAATATATTATATCATGCACCACCACGTTGAAAAAGCCATCTGTCTATTTTTTCTCAAAATAGAAGATCAGGTCTAAAACATCACCACAGTTTTTATTCAGATTATCCTTATAGTCTCTCTTCTCTTGTACAAACGTCTGTCCTTGGGGTCCTCTGCTGAGGTTGATTGCTCGTAGCTTTTTTCTTGCGATTCTCAACCTCAAAAAATCTTAAAAGTATGTCTTGATATATTTTCGGAAATTTTTCTTTTTAAATATATTCAAAGGTTGTTCAGTTCATTTATATGCTCAAAACAGCTCTCTCGCGAATTTTATTAGCGTTTGTCAGTTCCATTTTCAAAGTGTTTAGAAAAAATGTTTCTGTCTCAAGTTAGTCCCAGCCTGAAGTGTCTTCTAGGAAGTGCTTTTGGCGTTCTTAACCTCAGTGTTCTTACAAAAAAGATTCCTCTGAAGAAAAGAGTGTATTTGTTTTCCTTTCTATTTCATGTTTTTGAAACGGTTGCTAAATAAATTTCTAGTCGTAGCTTTTGTTTTGCTTCAGAATGAAAATCATATGACTGTTATCTTTTGTGACATTGAACTTTCGCAGTTACTAACTGCAAAGTACGGCTTTAGTTACTTAATTTGCTGCAGTATGCCTCCCAACTGGCCGCAGGCCAAACCAAGGGGGGCATAAAAACTTTACTTGGAGACTTGAAATGCTTTAAATCACACTTGAAATTACCAGGCTGCCTTGAAAATAGGATTTATCTTTACATTGGCCTTATAAGCGATTTGTTGCGCAGTGAGTCTAAAAACAGCAACTGGATGTCAATCGAGGAGTCAGGAGTGGAAGTTGGGTTGCCCCCGAGGAAAAACGTCGCGTGCCTTTTTCCTCTTCTTGAGCTTAAGTTAACTCAAACAAGAAACTGTTTAAAAATACAAGAAACAAGATGTATACTTTTGAGAAAGCGTATATTAATTTATAAAGACATGGAAGATTTTTGACAACATTATTGTTTTTAGAATCATAAAACAAAATTCGTGATCGGAAGTTAATATCGGCCAAAGCGGAAGCCGAAACACCTTTTCACCTATTCGCCTCAACACGTCCACTATAGATCAAATATATAAGACTACCAAATGACCCGTTAAATGTGGATCTTAAAATGGTTTATTTTTTTTACCATCTGCTCAAACATGTTATCTCGTGGGTGTGTTTTTTCAAGGTCAGATAAGCAATTGACGAAGAACACCTTGAAGAATATCAGTAAACAGCGTTGATGAATCCATTATCACTACAACCCTTGCCAATTTTTTATTTCAAACAATGATTCCCAGATGTTATAACAAACTTAAGATGCTCTCGTTTCTAATTAAACAAATTTTGTTAAAAAATAAACTCATTCGTCCGTGCAGTTAAACCTTCACTGAACTGTTAAAATGTCAGACATCATTTTTTCCAGGCAAGAAAATTTTTAAAAAAATTATTGAAGGCTTAATTAAGGAAGTGATTTTTTCAGTGTTACATGCTAACCGTAATGAAAACGTAACAACTACAGTATAAAAACCGAATCAGTGTTTGTGTTGCTCGGAATTTTGCTGAATCGGCCTAGCTCTTTAAATAAGATCATTAAAACAGTCTCAGTCTGTTAAGAACTGTAGTTGCAATCTGTTCACCACTCAACAGGGGGTTGATAACTTCAGCTGGCAAAGACCCCAATTTTCTCTAGGTTGTATTTTTAAGTAAGTGAGGCTTACCACCCTGCCACGTTGCAAGAGTATTAAGGAATTACTCGGAATGTAAATTTTCTTATTGATTTTTTTTGACCCTGAAAAGAATAGGAATTCAGATGTCACTATTTCAATAAAACTTAGAGAATCAAGTCGAGGCTTATCCGAGGGCACAAACGGTACCTGTCAAAACATATCAAGTGCATGTATATGACAAATAAGTGAGTCTAAAGTAAGAAAATGAATATTAAAGTACTTACTTTCAAACCGGAGAATAACTAATTGACTGTATCGATTAAAATGGTGGCTGCACAGTTTACCATAATACCTAAAAACTAAAGGCCAGTTTACACTTAGAAAATTTTGGCGTAATTTTTGTCGCGATTCCCACTGCAATATTTCTTGCACTCGCGAAGTGCATGTTGATGGAAAGCACCTACAGTTTCTGTGAATTTGAGTGTCTGGTTTAAACAGCCTCAAAACTTGATGCAACTTGGCGGCGAGAAAAAATTGCTTTGGAAACCGAAAAATTACATCAAAGGTTTATACTTCTTTACAGTCGTATTTTTTTTAAGAACCAGTTCGTAGTTCTATGGCATATTGATTTACGAAGCGTTCTCGAGTCGTTCTTATTTTTGTAGGGAAAATAACTGATCTAGATCAAGATTGAGGTTTTTTGGACTCGGGCCTTTACTCGGGCCTGTAGAATTAGAGCCTGATATATGTATAGTTTAAATTTGTTCTTACGTTTGGACAAATTTGTGGCTCAGTACTCTAATAAAGTTTGTTCATGTAATCTCCTAAATGGTTTCTGTACTTTCCTTTTAAACATTTTGGGAGAATTTTGCTTTTTATCTTAGATCATTTGCTGTAGCGACCGATTCCTTTATTCTCAAAACCAAGTGACTCTTTTTGTATAGATAAATTAAGGAGAAGATAAAAGCTCATAAACTGGTTGAGGAGAGTAACAAAAGCCAATTATTATTTTGAAACATGTTTAAAACTTCGGGCAACTTTTAGTTATGTGACGAGTAAAAAGTTTCTAATAATTACAAATTCATGTCGTGACATACTGTATGTCAACACAGGAAATAAAACCACAAGAAACATTATAGGTATTAAAATTTTGGTGAGTCACCCGTAGGCGTAACTGAGTGGGAGCGCGTGCGTTCTTCGCATTGACCTTAGTTGTACAAATGAAAAACGACTCATATTGAAACCTGGTTTGTGACATCTGTGCACGTTAATGTAGTGTCAAAGTTTAGTTAACAAATAACTTTTGCTGATGGTATGATCCCGCCCAAATTCTGGAGTTTTCTTTTTAATTTGACGCACACGTTTGACAGGACTCATTAGTTAAGCCTAAGGTGTCGTTGTAACTGATTTCAAAAGTGGTTGGATAAAATAAACATTCATTGACTGAATAAGTTTCTCACAACAGTTAAACTCCTGTAGTTCGAATTAATCAAAGACGTTTTATGCTTTTACATGTTTTGTTGTAAAAACGACCAACTATATTAAAAACGAAACAAAAGCATGAAAACCACAAGTACTACAAGTAGCAGCTCTTCAGAATATTTAGCGCTAGTTCTCACTTTAACTCATGACTTCGAGTTATCGAGGGAAATACTCCAAATAAAAAGTACCTGAAGGGAGGTAAAACCCGTTTTGAGTTGTAGAGGTTAAAATTACAGTAAATGTGTGAAGTAAATCCAAGGAAAATCAGTTTTGCTTCGAGTTAGCGGGGAAATGACAATGATACACTTAATTCACATCTTTTGAGAAACATGCAATGGTGAAATGGGAAAATTTTTAAAAATTTTTGCATAATTTTTCGTAGGCCTCCCGACTCGTTTCAAGCCCAACTCGAAGTACACTTACCGATATGTGGGAACCACGACGACGGGCCTGGTGGGAGTTACGCATGAGAGAGCAGGCATGAAACTTGAAGCCACGTGCACTGTGGAGCCTCTCCGAGGGTGCAGATACGTTATGAAGGTTGGTATCGGTTGGACGTCTCGGGAAGAGAGGACGGAGAGAGGAAAAGAAGTCAACAAAGTTACACACAGAGAAAGTTAATAATAATAATAATAATAATAATAATAATAATAATAATAATAATAATAATAGTAATAATAATAAATGTGTTTATCCACATTTGGTAGCATAAATCACTATAAATCACTAAATTAAAAAATAATAGGTCAAAAAGTTGCACGCAGCGAAAGTCACACACAGAGAAAATTGCTAACAGAACAAGTCGCACACAAAAAAAATCGAAGAGTTGGTCTTTTACAGAGAAGGTTCGCTTCTGTTTCTGTAAACTCATTTTGGGATGAAGCAGAAAGGCGTCAACTGAAAAGTATCTGATTTTATTTGGAATTATTAAATACATTTTGCATTTGTATTTTGTAAGCAATCATATTAGGAACCACCTAAAAATCTTTTCAAACTAATGAGTAAATATTTCAAAGAGTTTGCAATCTGTAGGCAAATTCTTGCCTTTTGCCTTGAAAAGGAAAGTTGCTTTAAGACGAAAATATCTGTAAAGTAATTTAACCTTAAGGTATGCAAAAGGGTTTTTTGAGTGTTTTAAAGCTTGTCAGACAAATATCTGATGTTTCACGAACAGTTTCAACTTTTTCCCAAAGGTGGAGAATGTCAAGCTATATGACACAAGTGGCAAGAACTTTGCATACGTCCGCTCTCCCGGAGAACAAGGCTTGAAGAAAGCATTGGAAGCGGAGAGCATCCTGTTTTATATGCGGAATGGCCGAATCTCTACAGTCTTGCCTTCCACCGATGAACCAGTGTATGTTACAAATATCAAACGGGGGATGTTGAGCGCTCTGCAACTGGAGTTTATTGAAGGACCGCATCCAAGCCTAATTGAGGAGGTGTGTATGCTAAATGGGATATCTTCTCATATTTTCAGTAAGCTCTCTCCAGGTTTTAATCAAACGAAGCAATGTTAATTTCTATTTCTGTTTTACTTGGACAAGCATACTTCACACTATGATTTATCGCCGTTTATTAGCGAATAAAAAATAATCAATTACAAATCAATTTACTTGTTTAGATTGCGGGAGAAAAAATATTACAAATTGGGTTAAAATTGAACGAATTGGGGTGATATTTTCACCACATATATATTACCAGAGGTATTTACTGGGTTAATATTTAAAATTAAAAGATTCACTTTTATTTTCAATTTTTGGAAAAAGCTTTTGCTTCACGTATATTTGTTAATAAGTTAGTTTTCATGAAAACCGATTTCGGTATTTTAAAACTGCTCAATTTGAATACAGTATTGTGATAATCTGTTTTCGCCGTCTCCTTCTCCGATTCTCATGAGTTGTTCGTTTTAAAGTTAACCATCCTCTTTAATACGCCCCTTCTCCTCCTTCGGACATCCAAATTAATATAAAGCTTCCACTTTCCATTAATCCCCCATTCCCACACACACATACACACACACACACGCAAAAGAAGTGTATGTATGTGTTTGAGAGGTTCAGTAAAGGGTTTACAGTACGAATGGCCGCCACATTTCTCTTCATGCCTATCATTGCCTCATAAGGATATGAACTCTGGTAATTTGTTATAGATAAATATAGAGTGTTTGTCAAATTATAGTGTGTGATATTTAATACTGTTGTCTTTGACTTAAGATGAGTAATGCTATCTATGAATACTTCAATCAGCACATTACTACAGCGCAGGAATGGAAAAGAAATTTTTTAACCAACAAATTTGTTGAAGATCTTTCTGAAATTTTACTTCCTGTCCCTCCACAAAATGCCATCATACCTTGCTATAACATTTTGGACGATGTTAAATTATGATATCACCAACAAAAAGTAAGCACACCTCTGGGTATTATCATCTTTCTCTCAATCACATTAAGTTTGACTGTCCCATTCCAACCAAGCTTACCAGTTTATCCTCTCCTTCAGTACAGTATCAACAGAAGATATGTTGATTGATGGTAAGAATAAAGGACTTAACCCTTCCAATCAATTCATAGGATAAAAATGGCCATAGGCAAGATATACCAACACGTGAAACGGGAAAATTCTGGGGGGGGGGGTCTCAACTTAAGTTTGTTTGGGGTGTTTCCACCGAGACCCTCAAACCCTGCTTCTGTTTACGAGAAAGATCCTCAGAAATTCATACCCTGTTCCTGATTTTCGGCTTAAATTTAACACATTTATTTGGTAGAACACTTACCTTCAGATCCTGTCCATGATCGACATTTCCGAAAACCCAAAAGTTATACATCGTGTTTATGATCAGAAGGTCAAAGGTTATACCTTGAAGGGCGGTATGTACGTGTATAGCTTTTATATGGGAGTACCCTCTCCGGGTTGGAAGTGTTGTCCATATCTGGAATCCGTCTGTCCCTACCCATCCCTCCCTGAAATACTATGAAATCGAGAGGGTAGAACAAAACAGCTAAGACCACAGTTTACTTTCAGGTTGATGTGACAGGCAAATGTGTAACGCGTTACACACCAGAGATGAGTTACAAACTGATCGATGACTACATCGAAGAAAGCGTGACACGTGTAACCAAGGAAAAGAACTTAACGACTTGCAGAAATCGTGCCACAAACCACACTCTTATGAATCCGACGTTCTACAGTAACTCGGTGAGTTTATGCAAGTCTCGCTGTCCTTCTGTCAATATTCACCTTAGTGAAAGGAAGTCCAAGCATAGAGCTAGTATTTAGTTTGTGTGCGAGGTAGGTGCAGCTTGTAACATCTCAGACTGCCAACCAGAAGGTTCCGGATTCGGTTCCCGGTCTGGTCGAGGGTTGAACTTTGGGCGTCCTTCTTTCGCCCATGGAAAGGAACGTTCAGTAAGCCGTTGGTCTTGTCTCACGACGTTTCATCGGGGGACATAAAAGATCCAACGCACTTCTCGAAAAGAGCAGGGTAACTCTGTTAACTGAGGGCGTACTTAATGTCTCAGACAGAAATTATTGCCAGCCACTATTAAATAGCGACCTAACTAACAATCGTTAAATCAAATACTTGATGTGAACAGGTTGCTGAAAAACCCCGCGGAGAGCACCTGAACGTATGTCATGTAATAATTGGTAGAGCGATTATGGGTCGGTTTTATAAGCCTTTCTATGGAAATAAATATCGCTTTCCTGAAATTGTTAATAATAGGACTGGTGCAAATGTCACAACTTAAGCTCCTCAGTTGTTGTTTCTTTGAGTCTTCCTTGTACACTTTGGGGCCGTTAGAGGCAATTTGGAGGCAATGTTCATTTCAAAATTTCCACCAGTAAGAAAAGGGGAAAACTTACGTAAGGAAGCTTGATTTGTGTCGTTTTATCAATCTTTTTTTCTCTGTAGACGAAACTGTCCCCCCTTAACTCGACCAGCCGCTGCATCTACGACACAGAAAGAAGTGGACATTTCAGGAGGGTCCAGTGTAACGAGACACACCTCTTGAAACTGTTTAGCAGCAAACAAAACAATCAGGTTGCTGGAGCAATGACCAATGTTACGTAAGTGTCTAATCAGTGTCACAAAACACCTTCTAACAAATGTTCTGGCCAATGTCACGCAGGTGTATGCCACGCAAATATCTTCCAGTGTCGTTGTGTTTTACCTCCTTTTAGAATAGAAAAGAATAGAGTATATTATAATAGAATAGAGTTGTAAAATATAATACTATACAAAGTATTAAAATAGGAAAAGAATAGGATAAAATAAATGAAGATAAAAATAAAAACGCGTTTGAAAGAATAGAGTAAAAAACGTAAAAGAAACAACAGCGATAAGTGGAAGAAACAGAGTAGATTGGAGTAGTTTTTTATAATAAAACAGAGTATAGGGTAGGGTAGAGCAGATTATTTAATTTGTAGATACACTTCACTATCAATGAGCCCAAGAAACGTGCGAGTATTAAGCCATGCAGCACTGAAACCGTCTATTTTTTATACAGGCAAGAGATGACACTGTTGAGAATCGACCAAACATTCCTGCACAGATATTTCACGCCAGGTACGTTAGGGAGGTCCGTCTGTCTCATCAAATGCTTTCGTGTTTTACAGAGTAAAAGGGTTAAAAACAAGTAATTAGCAACGGTTCTGCTACATTTCCAAATTACAAGTTTTGAAACTCTTTAAAATATAACTCAACAACTGAATTAGAGAAATAGTTAACTCAAGGTGTTGTTACTCTTGAGGAGACAAACCAAATGAATGGTCATTTTATTGGTTCAGACCCAAAAACCGCTTCGAAAGTTAGAACGAATATCACCAAAAATGTCTACTCTTCATGCCAGACAAACTAAATAAATGGTCATTGTATGGGTTTTCGTTAACTGGTTCAAAACTAAGAACGATTGTTATATCATACAAACACTTGTGCTTATAAAGACAAACCAAACGAATATTCTGTTTGTTGGATTTCGTCAGCCGGTTCAAAAGTTTGAACGAGTATATTATGTAACAGCAATCATTTCTACTCTTCAAAACAACAAATTAATAGTCATTTTACGGCTTTTCGACAGCTGATTTGAAAGTTAAAAGGAAAAACACCAATCATTTCTGTTCTTCAAGACAAACAAAATTGAATTGTTGTATTATGGACTTTCATCAACTGGTTAGAAAGTTAGAGCAAATTTGAACTCCAATTTATTCTACCCTTCAAGACAACCTAAATAAAAGGCGATTTCAGTATGAATTTCATCGGCTGGTTCAAAAATAAGAACAAACAAATCAATAATTTTTACTCTTGAAGACAACCCAAATATATTTGTCAACAACAGCGAACAAACCACAAATCGTAACTCTTCTTTCTTCCCCGTTACATTGGCGAGATACAGTATCTG
>JAOBYF010106892.1:0-11540 GCA_025403605.1 Parazoanthus darwini | reverse complement strand
GCCTTCAGCTGTGTTGCCGCAGTAGCAGCTCCGTGAACATTTTTAATTCACTGGTCACCTTCACATCGGTGAACATACATAAGTGTTTTTTTTTCTGCATTTTGCTGAACCATGAACTTGTTGTTAACTGTTTGCATAAGATCCTTTGAACACACCAGAGTATATACTTAGTCAGTCAAATAACTTGATCTTAGCAAAAAAATATAAAGTTAACAAATAATTTTCCACTTATTTTGATTTGAAGGTGACAAATAATCCTTTAAAAGTGTTTGACGGACTTAAGTATATACAAGCAACAGAAGAGGGCATAAATGGATCGCCTCCCAAGGAAGAAAAGGAGAAGAAAACGGATTCTCCTACAAAGATTTTTGATGGAATCTTCACAAAAGCTTCGCAGGAGAAGAAGAAAAGAGAACAAGCAAAAGTCGTACATTTGAAAGGTAGGTATTGTAGGGGAAATCATCAGGTCGAAGGACACTGGTTTGTTTAGATGTTTGTTTTGTGCAAACCTATAACTACACAGACAAAGGCACGCGGGCACAAACACGAGCACAGGCACAGGTACAGGCACTGACACAGACACAGGCACAGACACAGGCACAGACACAGGCACAGGCACAGGCACAGACACAGACACAGACACAGACACAGGCACAGGCACAGACACAGACACAGGCACAGACACAGACACAGACACAGGCACAGGTACAGGCATTGACACAGACACAGACACAGACAAAGACAAAGGCAAAGACACAGTCACAGACACAGACACAGGCAAAGGCAAAGGCAAAAACACAGACACAGACACAGACACAGACACAGACACAGTCACAGACACAGGTGCAGGCACTGACACAGACACAGGCACAGTCACAGACACAGGCAAAGGCAAAGACACAGACACAGGCAAAGGCAAAGACACAGTCACAGACACAGACACAGACACAGGCAAAGACACAGACACAGACACAGACAAAGGCAGACACAGTCACAGACACAGACACAGGCAAAGGCAAAGACACAGTCACAGACACAGACACAGACACAGGCAAAGGCAAAGACACAGACACAGACACAGTCATGGGCACAGACACCAGCAAAGATATAAACTCACAACACTAGACGGTTCAAAACGAATGTTTAATTACGGACTACAGACAGAAAGATAAGGGTTAAGGGTGCATTGTCAGTGGTGTCAGCCGCTAATGATACGTACAGCCTTCAGAGCTGAGGGAAAACCAGGAGTGGGTATCTTAATCTTCTTAAGTTGCACATTGTGGAGATGAGTGAGTGAGGTACCAGTGTTTGATTCAGTAAACCATCACGTTCCTTATTTTGTTTCAGAGTCGGTGAAAGATGAACTGGTGATGTCCCATAACAAGTACCGCTTACTGCACGGCGTGCCTCCAGTCACGTGGTCAGACAAGATTGCAAACGAGGCACAGGAGTTTGCCTTGGAGCTTGCGCAGAAAGAAGACATGTTCCACGCGAACAAGGACAAGAGAAAGTATCACGGCGAGAGCGTCTGCCGCATGTCAGACCATTACCAGTTGAGGGATGCTGTGTGTTTCTGGTACTCTGAAGTAAACAAGTACGACTTTTCAGCACCGGGCTTCTCCATGGAACATGGTCATTTCACCCAGTTAGTCTGGTGTAAAACCCGGGAGATTGGTATCGGATGCGCGCGCAGCGAAAAGGGAGACGGCCTGACCTACGTGGTGGCTCGCTATTGGCCGCCTGGGAATATTTTGAAAAGTTTTGAGGAGAACGTTTTGCCGCCACTTTCAAACTGAACTTCGCATGCCACTTGTTGGAACCCCTGTTGAAACATGGACCTTCCAATCAATGATAATAATAATAACAACAACAACAACAACAACAATGATGATAATAATAATAATAATAATAACAACAATAATAATAATAACAATAACAATATAAGTAGTAGCTGTAAATAAATAAAAAACAATTCTGCAAACAACTAATAATAATAACAATAATAATAATAATAATAATAATAATAATAATAATAACATTAATATCACTTATAAAATACGTATTTAAGGTACGTAATTACAAGAATTACATTTCATGAGTTAAGTTATTTTTCTGTGTCACGGCAACAGCATCCTTAGTTGGCTGCAAGAAAGTATTTCTTCTTGTACTGGCAATCACATTTTTGTTGGGAAATGTTTATTATACCCAAATAAATTTGTTGATGTCCAAAAATAGTAGTTGTGTTTTTGTTTTGATAAAGAAACCTAGTGCTGCTAGCCAACAGAAACACTTGGCTTAACACACAAACATAACAGGAGATTATGGCCGAGATTGTGCACCCAACTAACCAATAGAAACACTTAACATAACACACAAACATAACAGGAGGTTATGACCGAGAATGTGCGCCCGACTAGCTAATAGAAAACACTTGGCTTAACACACAAATGTAACAGGATATTATGGTCGTGATTGTACATGGAACTAGCCAATAGAAAAATTTGGCTTTTAAGCACAAACAAGAAATTATGATCGTTTGATTGTGCATCGAACAGAAACAAAACAACTTTGAAGTTTGCCGAGCTTCATTCTGACCGGATTCTGAGTTATTAAGTTTAAATATTTGACACGGGCGAGTGATTTGAGCCCCAAGGTTCAAAAAACTGGACCGACCGGACGTGCGACATGGATTCTGGTCTACTTGCGCTGTGGCATGGATTTCGTTGGAAGTTTGTTAAAAATATTTTACTCATGAAAATCTTTATGAATAAATGCCACCTGCAACCTTAAAATGTTCCGCAGGAGAAGAATACATCGCGCACGTCAAGCAAACTGCATGATGTCATAAAGTTGATGATGCTCATTTCTCGCCCCACCCCTACCCCCAGGCGCCACGCGCAGAAAGCAAGCCAAGCGTCCAGTGAGGATATTAATAAATTCCGTACTTGAACAAACAATAGTTCAAGTACTTGTGCATTAACACATTTTCAAAGCACAATTATCAGTTACGTGATTCGAACTGATACATCATCCCAGCCTGCAAGGAAGCTTCACTCCGTTGAGAGTTTGCGAGTCTTTCCACTGAGCAAAATCAACTTAAAAAATCCAAACTTAATTTAAAACCTAATAAATCTCGAATTAGACGGATTATAATTGCATACTACAACCCTTGAAGCGAATCGAGTTATTTTAACAAGGGGAACTGAAAGTTCATACCCAGGGATCACTAATTCTTAAAAGTAAGGCAAGCAAGCGTGTTGAGGCTTTGTTCCCCGTCTATTAAAGAAATATCTAGTTCTACGGTCGATCTCTGGAATCGTCAAACTGGAGTATGACGTTAGATGTACGTTCATTAAAATGCAAATGTGGCGTGTTGTTGCAGTGTTTTTCTAACAGTGTTTATGTCGCAAAATGTATAATTCATGTGTAAAGGTCTGAATTGATTGTTCATTTGTTGGAGCGAGTTAAACACACATGAACATAGCTTATAAGTAATGATCGGCTGAACAAGACAACACGCCCTTGCTGTTTATCTGAAGGTAAGAAATTCCCGCTACAAGCCGACCCAATCTTATTTTATTCATCCTTCAGGTTCCCTGATTCTAATTTTAATCAGAAAATGTTTGCCTTTTGTTATTTTGAATCAATTTATAGCGACTCGTGGTAGCTGCTCTATCGGCCCTATGCGGAACATTCTTTATGCTCAGTTCATATCAAGTTGGTCTAAACTTTCCTTGTTTGCCGGACCTGTTTTCACGATATAAAAATCCCTTCCAATTTGATAGGGATCTGTATCACAAAAATCATTTTTGCTTTACCTTAAATTTTGAGTTTGTGAGGTAGAAGACTTGTCTAGCAGGCTGACACGTTCTTGGTTTGTATATAATAATATTTAATAAACACCGCCAACCCTTCCTGTGAATGTTTTTAGACACAGGGAGTGCACCAAAGAAGCAATTGTTCTCATTCTAAAATCTCCAACTGTTCCATTTTCCAAAATAGAATTCTGACGAGAAACGAATCTCACTACAGACTTGACAGGTACTATCACGAGAAAATATCGCTTTCAAATTCAGGCAATGCCAGCAAGCAATATTTGCTAGTCTACCCAAATACACTCTTAATAGAAAGGAAACGAACGAATGTACCGTTTAGATTTTCGGTTTTTCAACAGGGAGCTCTTTGATCGTACTTCTTTTTTCCAAGTAACATTTCGGTTTGTGAGTTGGTAAAAGAGCAACTGGTGGCTATGCGCTGAAACAATGAATAAATCTCTTCCCGTTTCTTTCTTCTAAGAACCTTCAGTCCCTGCAGCTTGACTTGAGAAAACTGTGACTTGCGAATACTGGCCTGAAACGGTGATGAATGTTGTTGGTTAAAAAATTTATCCTTACGTATTAAGCAGTGGAGATAAATGTAAGCGGATATTTCAACTCGTGCGTGCCATTTTTCGAGTTTTTGTAAACATAATTTGAAATTCAAAATCGCGATTTGGTTAAGTTTTAGTATTGTGAAGCAATATCAGTCAATGTCTGAAGGAAAATGGCTTTTTTTTTGTTGAATCGGCAGGTACAATTCTTATCTGTTTATTTGATCCAGTTCCTTAAAATAATACTCCACAAGAATCGAACTCGTGATGAAATATATAAATAAGAGTTATTTTTGTTTTAAAGATACCCATCTCACTACAGGTGACTTGTTCTTTTTGTCTCTCGTTTCGCTGGCGTGAATATGTTACACAGGTTTTTTTTGTTGCAAGCATTGCCGTTGAGTTTTCAATTTTCGAAGAACGTTTTTTTTCCCAAGCACACATGTAAACATTTAGCATGAAAACATAATGTGAAAGGGTTTATACACTCATGATTTACTTAGTTGGCAGCAACCCAGGCTTTTATTATTTATAACACTGAAAGAAAGCGCGGATCGGTTGCCAGACAACTACAACTTTTACCTGTAATGTACAGTTGGCCAAACATAGAACACGAGGAGTTGCTACTGGTGTTGTGGACTGCAAATTGAGAGTTAAACAACAAAAATTATTCACACTCTTTTGTTTCACAAAGACACTCGATGGCTGGTAATATTGGCCTGCCGCGAGTTTGTTGTTGTTATCTAGCCTAAAACCCGGTCGGTTGATTGCTTCGTTCTTTCAGTTATAATAAAATCGTACTTCAAAAATATGGGTTTTATCGTTATAAACCTGATCAGCCTACTATTGCTTCTAGTTTGTTCTTAGTTCAGTGTTGTTAGGGGACGTCGGAATAAAGCTTAACGTCCAGTGGACGGACTTTAAGGGGGGGTGGGGGGTGGTGGAGGAGTAAAAGTGAACGGGGATCTCAGGAATAGAGGTAGACGTTAAGAAAAATACGTGTGTGAAAACTTTAACAAAATGAGTGGTAAGTGTTGTTTCTAAAGACAGCACTTCAATAAAATATAACGACAGTCACAACGAGTAACCCTAACACAACGTCAAATCAGACGTCAATTTGGTATAGCCGTGAATTCACGCTTAGCGCTGAACAAGTAAAGGAAATTATAAATACAAGATAAAGTACGTCCATTTAACGTTAAGCGTTTGTAAAATGATTTTCCAACGGTCCCTTACAAAAAAAGCCTTAAAGTACCTTTACGTTGCTTTACTTTACTTTATTTTATTTTATTTCAGTCCCACAATGCAGCAGTAATGCCCATACTCCGAACGAACTTGAAAAACGTGTTAGCTGCTAAGTAACCAATAGGAAATTCGAAGAAACTGTGTTTTCGTTTGTTCAAGAGATAAATCAAAATAGTCGTGAGTTAGAAAAATTTAAACAAATCGCGAAGTAATAGCGAAGTAAAATAGTTTTAATTTCAAATATGTCGTCAACAAATGTCAACTTTTGAACACTTTCACTTTCTATTCGTACGATTTAAAACTTGTTTCAGAGATTTTAGTATTTATTTTCATTTTCATATTTCCCAAAAAGTCACGTTCCCTGTTAAGCCTAAGCCTTTCGGGTGTACTCTTAGAGAAATTAAATCTTTTCTCAAGCCAAGTTGTAAGAAGCAGACATTTATCTACGGTTTCAAAATTGTTAAACGGATGAGAGTCTGTGACTCCCCCTGGACAGGACATTAATCCATCGCAGGTTAGCACGCAGCAGAAGCTGGTACTCATTTATACAGCTGAGTCGACTGGAGCAAGTCGAGTAAAGTGCCTTGATCAAGGACACAACACAGTGGTCAGGCCGGGGTTCGAACTCGACACTCTGCACCACTAACCAGTACATTGTTAGCATTAATTATTTTTAAGCTTAAGTGTTTCTCCAAATCAGCGTTAACGGTTCAGATAAAAGGTTTACAGGCAGACAGGTAAATGTGCTTGAAACACTGTTTTGTCAGATAAAATTGATATTCATATACTTCTTTTCTGTAATCCCTCGTGGATTTTAAAATCTCTCAATTTTTTGCGGTTCGTTTTACACCAGAATATCAAACGCATCATGGATGCATTTGGGAAGGAAGCGCTTGACGCACATAACCGCTACCGCGCTCAGCATGGAGCCGGGCCTCTGACTTGGTCGAGTAGCATGGCCCGCGAGGCAGAGACCTGGGCCCGACGACTGGCTCGTGAAGGGCGTCTGAAGCACGCGGATAGTAATGATGGCGAAAACATTTACATGTGCTTTGGAAGAGGAGACGTGAGTGGAGCGGACGCGGTGGACAGCTGGTACAGCGAGGTGAAAGACTACCGGTTCAATAAGCCCGGCTTCCAAAGCAACACGGGGCATTTCACGCAGGTGGTCTGGAACGAAAGCAGGGAGTTTGGCATCGGGAAAGCAAAGAGCCCGGATGGAAAGCTGTTTGTTGTGGGCCGATATAGGCCCGCCGGAAATAACCTGAGATATTTCCCCGATAACGTATTTCCAAAGGTATAAAAAATTAGGAAGTTTTTCATTGGAACGTTAACATTCTTTAAGATCGAATGCTAAAATACAATCTGGTACACCTACTGATTAAAGCGTTTAATCTTTTTTCCTTTTACGTTAAACGGTTAAAGTCATCAATAATGGTGGTGGTGAGCGGAAATAATATTTTACTGCATCCTTTCATTTTTTCTTGTACTGTTTTTCCATGTTTTTTCCCTATTAGTTTAATACTTCCACGAAAATACTCTCGCATACGTACACTCTGTTCAGTTTTTTTTGTGAATTTCTTTTTAGGCAATTTCGCCCTAATAAATAAAGCACACAAATACACGTAGAAGCTTAACATACATTTATAATAAGGGAAAGGGTCATTGAAGCTAGTAAGCCTTTTTGCGAGAGGCTGGAGGTAAAACAATGTAAGAATTCTTTAAGTTGTACAATTCTTAATTTCCGTGGGGAACAAAAATTTTAAGGACGTATCGAACCTTGACAATTCGAAGTGACTGAGCGAAGGCCTCTTATTTTGATTAAATAATTCTGTTTAAAATTCCTTGGTAAAATCACCTAAAAGTCGGATTTCTTAAAAGGACAAATTACAGTTAGTCTGCCCTGAAACATCACCTTAGGATAAAACTAATGAAGGAAGTCGTTATAGTAACCAATAACATTTATCAGCAGGGTGGAGCGCCTTCAAGGGGAGGTGCTGTTGGTAAGGAGCAGAGGGGGACCAGGAGACCAGAACCAGTCCGTTCACATGATAGAAATGATCACGTGAGGACCTTCCAGCCAATCAGGCAAAACATCACAGTAGGAAGACCCACCGAAAGCGCGTTCGCGCCCATGAAAGGGAGCAAGAGCGCGGCGCAGGATGACGACGAGGAGTTTGAAAGGTATCGCAGGATGTTTGAGACCGACGCGCCACAGCTGCCGAACGATGCACGGACGAGAGCGGTGAGTTTCTCCGAGGTGGATGTGCAGGAGCGGATTCAGAAATTTTAGAAAGGGAGGGCCGGGAGCCTAATTCTAGAAAGAGGGGACCATAAAACAGCATTTTGAAGATAATTTCAGTGATTTTCTTATAAATCCTTTGTAAAATTTTTGACAAAAGAGGGGCCGCGGCCCTTCCCCTAAATCCGCGCTTGATGAGACTTGTGAGCCATTATTCTCTAAAGTGGAGGCGAATATACTTGCAATCCACCGACACTGAGGAGAATAAATGTGTTAACAGAGCTCCCACAATTCCTTTCGTGCTTGGTATTGTCAACGCTTTAAAAGTTTGAAAAATAGCTGTCCAATCGTTATCCTGTACTGACTGAATTAGATTCAGAGATATTTCCGCTGTAACACGTTTATTGTGTAGAAAGACAGGGACGAAATGCGGCAAACGTGCTGTCTTGTGATTTACCAACGTACTGTCAAAAAAGCACCAACATTTTGAATGACGCTTCCATAACCTTACACTTCTGAAAAAAACACAAATCAATTAGCAAAGAACAACCGAGAGAAATTTAGGTTTTTGTCCGCTCATCAGAAGATCGCCTCTTCCATTTAGATGGTCCTTGTTCTTAAAACCATCTTTTCAAGTTCTTCTGCTAATTGATATCTTTATCTTTAACCATAATGAAGTTTTCCTAGCAGATTTTTAACTTAATGAACCGTAGTTGTTCTTAACACGAAAGTCCACACGTAGATTTAAAAAACCGTTCTCCCGTTCTGCCGTGTAGAAACAATAACTTTTAAGTAACGATGGATTGTGTTTAAGGCAGTGCAATTCTGGGATCATATGGGTATAACCCAAGTCTTTTTCTAGTCCCTGGAGTGACAAATATCGTTTATGTCGTTGGTTTTAAAGAAGATAGACTTTATATTGACGACCTTTCTCATCACTAAAATGAGTTAAAAATAAATCCGCTCAGGTCAAGAGGCCGGTTGAAGTTAGAGATTTCACTGATTCTAATGGCGATCGCCAGAGTAAGAACCCAGTCTCCCCATACACCAACCGGGATACCCCTGGCACTTCTTTTCGCGGGCGCAGAAGCTCTCCGAAAACTTCCGCTGATTCCGACGAAGAGGAAACCGTTGTGGTATCACAACGCAAAACGGACACCGCTGACCACGTTGATAAGGCGCTCGATCGTTTCTGTTACATGATTGAAAATGATAAGGAACCGCACATAAACAGGGTAAGCTTAAAATTTCTTGTAACTAAACATTTAAAATGTAATGTTTTCATTTCAAACACGATTAACCAAATACAGTTAAAACATAGCATTAAATTCATATTATCTGAAACTATGCTAACAATTAATATTACAGCAAAGTGACTACATCTCAAATCTTAACACCAAATAAACGACTTTCAACATCCGCAGTGTGCGAAATTTCTGTACGAAAGCGGGGCTCATCTTTTACTGAGGGGTCACGGTTTTTGCAAAAATGGCGGGATGTAGAAGCAGTGTTACAACAAATGAGTAAAGTTGTTTTAAAAATTCCAGTTTATAGGTAATCAATAGCATTGCCACAGTTAAAATCGGTCATTCTGCCCACAGAGCTAAGGTGAAGCGCTTTAGTTTGACTATTTCTTGAGCTAAAGTCACACTATATTTCATTACTTTGTTTTAGTTTAGTTTCGTTTTCCCAGTTACCGCTGGTTGCAATGACCATAGACTCATAAATTCATTTCTACGGCGTTAACCTTGAGTTTATGGAGTTTCCATCTCCTTTCTTTTCCACTTCTCATTTTTACCGTAAATAAACTGATCAGACTCGCCAGCTTTAGTTTCAAAACTCACTGCGCATGATTGTGAAAGTCACTTATCAAATATTGAAAACTGCCACTTCTTATCAGCATCGTGGGCGTGCAAGCTCTCCGGGAACGACCACTGACTCGAACGATGAAGAGCTTATCTTGGCGACACAACATAACACAGCCAATGCTGTACACGCAAACGAGGCATTTGACCGCTTCTGTCGCATGGTCGAAAATGACGTGGACTCAAATAAATGTAGGGTAAGCTTTAAATAACAATTTAAATTTGAAGATTAATACAGAAAATTTATGTTTAAACTATACACTAAACTAATTATAAAACAGAATGGTCACCGAACAAATTTTTCTTGGCAATAACATCATGAAACAGGCACTGTAAATCCTTTGGATAAATATAACTTTCCTTGTGAAACATTAAATAAACTTAAAAGATAAAAATAATTGGTGATGTTGTAAAAACAAACATTTTCATGCTGCTAGCTATCATCAAGTTTGGCCGGCGCGGATTTCTCGTCCAATGTGCTTTATACTAAACCAGGAAATACGAAAGCTCTTTCCCGGCCATCTTTCTTCCTCTCCTTCATTTTGCCCTTGCTAGTAAGCTATCAACTGAGAAAAACTCGAATTTGTTCCGTTTTGATTATTTGACCACAGAAACAAGTTGATCGAACATAAGTAAAAGGTAAGTATATCGCAGTGATATGAAAAAACTTTCTAAGTATGGTTTCGGTTTACGGTTTGAGTTGCCGTTCTTTAAAGAACTTTAAAAAGTCCAATCGTACGATGTAACGGCATTATGTATTCTGAAAGTGTATTGTCACTCATCCTGTTGCAGACATATTTCATGAAATCATCGAGAACTTTAGTAATAACATTAATATTTCGTTCGAGATCTAAATATGATCAGAAGACTTTGTGGAAAGTTAAACATGCTGTAACGTCATGATGAAACGGGGAATCTACACGTAGAGTAATTCGGATCCCATAATCATTACTCATGAGCTTACCAATAAATAACAGGGCGGCACGTACCAGGTCAAGGAGAGCATAACAACTGAGAGGGGTCCTGACGGGCAGCCGCGGCGGTCATATGTGCGTGAGGTGGAGAGGCGCTATGACCCCTCATTGGACGGAAGCGGGACCCCAACAAGGAGAGACGACAAGTTTGACCGCTATAGAAGCAAGTTTGATAACGCCCCCAACAAGGACGGCCGCTTGTCACCGGGCGCCGGGGCGGGCCGACCGGGGCAGCGTAGTCCCGCTCGTAACAGAAGCCCCCTTGGGGGAGAGGATAAGGGGACCAAACAGTACGTGACGAGAACACGGCTAGAGGACGGGGGATATGAGGAGAAAACAGAGACGGTAAATCAATGATCAAAACAATGATAATATAAATAGCAGCAATGATAGTGATAATAAAATTATCAACATCAATATGTCTCTGGTGGTCCCCATGGGTTTTCTTCAACAACCTGTACACATCGAGTATATGGTCAATTGGTCGAGGTTCTTAGTCAGGCCGCTATCAGTGGCTCGCAATAATTTCTTCCGAGACATTAAGTTGCGCCCTCAATTAACAGACCACAACACCGGGATCACACTATTTTTTCCGAGAAAGTATGTGGGTTCTTTTAAGCCACCCAATAGACTACTGTAGTAGATTCCTGTTTTGACCAGCGCTAGCTATAAAAAGTTAAATCCTTGCACAAGCCAAGTGACTCATAAAGCAACGGTTATTGTAGTGTTAAGCGGATGAGAGCCTGTGAATCCTCTTGATCAGGACACAAATCCATCGCAGGTTAGCTTCCAGCAGAAGCAGGGACCGCGGAGCTGGGGGGCAACGGGGGCAACTGCCCCCCCCC
>JAOBYF010106781.1:0-11540 GCA_025403605.1 Parazoanthus darwini | reverse complement strand
CCTTAATCTTAATGACCCACTCGGTTAGCCGACCGGTTGCTGAGACGGCTCGCGGGGTGGGGGGAGGGGGGGAGTGGGAACGGAAGGCATTTCAAATGTAAATACGTAGATGTGAGTCAAAAGGGCAAAAAATGTTGGTGGGATTATATTCCTTCAGCACCAAAGTGCTATCTCTCAGGCTGTTGCAAGATTTGAACAGTGATAGCCTAGTTCTTACACAATTAGCCTCCAATGCAGCCGCCTGATTTCCTTCGCCGCGGGTTCCCTCCCTCGGAAGAGAAAGAATGAGGGAAATCGCTGCGAAGGAAACAAGGCGGCTGCATTGGAGGCTATTCACAATCATGCATAACGAAAACTCGTACACGTGAGTTTTTTGCAGCTATCAGCTACCGAAACTTGTCACTCGTAAGCTCTTTCACAACCTTACAAAGCACTTAAAGGTTTTTTTGTTAATAATATACCAACCAGAAACTGAATCTGATTGGTACATGGTTAATTCTTGGAACAAAGGGATCTTTGAAGATCACGTTTGTTTGATTACGGACAAACTACCAAAAGACCACATACCATATTTCACAGATTGAACTAGAGTGGTTTTAAACAGTGGCAAGGAAAAACCAAACGGATACACCAGTATTTACTACAGATAATTATAACAAAACAATTAACGCTCCAGAAACATGCTAAGGCGTCACTCGTTTAATGTTGGAAGTTCCAACACTTCAGCAAGACGAGGCTCTCTAACTGGTGGTATTATTGGTGTTGCTGGCGACTTACAGTGTCGTGAGAATTTGTGGTCGCAACAAAGCGGCCAAATGCAAGTGGTTCGTCGTGAAAATAAATTAGCCAGGAAATATAGTGTTGGCTCGAAAGAGATCGAGATCTCGAATGGTGCTACGATGTGTATTAAATTATACACCGAGATACAGCCCCAGTTGGGACGAAAACACAGCGTTGAATCACAAGAAAAAATACTTAGTTTGAGCCCGCTTTTCGTGGTACCGAAAGAAAACACAGGAAAGGAGTTAACAAGCGTGCAACGACGGAGGTATAGTATGGACTCTTACAGTAAATCAAGTTTGGAAAAGAATCATAATAAAGCAAGATCTAGGAGCAATGTTGAATCTACTTCTACGCTCAGGCTGCAGCCCCATGCTGGATCGAATGAGAAATCACCTTTCAACGGGCTGAACGAGCTAAATGATTTGAACACTGACGTCCCATTCACTAATACTAGCACTACGTTAATTGACGAATCAAAGTCAGATCTGTACAGTTTAACAAAGTTGAATTCCGGTGGCGACCCAACTGCTTGGACGACTTCATTTCGCCTCGAAAATCACTCCGCAGGGAAAAAGGGCGTCGGCATGAACGAAAAATCAAACTTGAAATTCCTGCGCAACACAAACAAACAAACAGTTAAGTTCTTGGGTGTTTTGCAAGAAAGACCGGCTCGGTCTTGCTGTGATTCGGTGTCGATTGTATGTAGCAGTGTTGGCAATGGCGATAAATTTCTTCCAGAACTTGAACAACAACGCAAGGAAGTTGCAGCTACAAATATAAAAAACATTGAAAACTGGCTGAAATGCTTGGCGTTATGATTGTAAAATAACGATTAGACTATATGGATACTTTCGTTGGACACGCGTAGAGTTATGGCCAAGTTTTCTGAGTTATATGTCAAACAAAGTTCTTGTTTTATCATTCAGTGCTGTGATTTTGTAAATAGCTTTCATAAAATGTTTGTTGTTTGTTTGTTTGTTTTTTTAACTGTGAAGTTCTCGTGTGTTCAACTAAACGAAAGACTTAAAGACTTTCGAGCCTCAGCCTTTTTATAAGAAAACCGCCATGTTAGTACCGTTTTACAATGAAGTTGTAACTAGTTTCTCTTGTCGGGAAAACCAACATGGCCGCCATGCCCTTTGTTATTTGAATCCCCGCGGATTGACTGAAACCAACATTAAAACAAAAAATGAAATAAGGTAAAAATCAGTTGTTATGGTTCTATGTCTACTACTTGGCTACTAAACTTGCTACTTAATATAAAGCAGAACTCTTCCGTGGGAAAGTTCTCCAATCATTGGTGAACTGCAACGTATACACAAGTTAAGGACCGAGTTTTTTTCCTTCCTTTTATGGCCCAAACACGAAGCGCACATCCATAACTTGCTGTACGAACTGAGCAAACGAGGCTATATAAGATGTTTATTGTATGGCTTTGTTGATTTGTTTAAGCAAGTGAGGCAACAAATGACAACTGGTATAGAACTAGAGGTCCGTATGGCTACTTACAGACCGGCTGAAATGGACCAATCACAGCGCACGAAATCAGTCCACCATATAATAAAATGTCTTATTTATGATTATAACTTCACCGGCTCTGCAGTTTGCCTGAGTCACGTTGACTGGACGGCCTTACGCGCGTGACTTGCCACGTGAAATCAACGTATTTCCCAGAATCCCTCATCTTCCTTCCAGCCCAGAAGCCAAGTGGCTCACCAGCAAAGTTGATAATACAAGAGGCAAGTTTTCGTGCATGCAGCCTCATTGCAAGACAAGGTTCAGAAGGATAACTACAAGCACAATGGCTACTGCAATTTGCAAAATAATAGCTGCAGTTGCTGTTAATTTCCACTCTTAGCTGCAACCTCTTTCGCAACGGTTTTGTCGTTGCGGAGGAAAGGAGGGTTACACGCACTGCAAGACCAGTTGGACAAAAATCGCCTCGAGTCGCAACCCGGCCTTTTTAAGACCAGCGCGTCGCCGGTCATACGTACGCTCTCCTTAACACATAAGTCATGACAACACACATAACATCTGTGGTACTGGCTTCTTTCAAACAGCAACCGACAACTGTTTTAAACAAAATCTCTTCAAGCGTTTTCACTGAATCCCAAGAGACAAAAAAGACAATTAACAGGGCGGCCATGTTTGTGTACTAAACAAGAAAAGGTGCTTAACAATGTATTGTAGAAGTACACCAACATGGCGGCCATGACGTCACGTGAAAACGCTCTACACTCTAATAATGTGACGCACATACTCCTAAGGCCTCCCAAGGGGGTAGGACTCAAACTCGTGTTGCTCCTTTAAACAATTAAAAAGAATAAAACAAGTCTATATCGCAAAAATCATAGCAATCATCAGAAGGGTCAATAACGACCTACCTGGAAACCCAATGCCCATGGGAAAGTACAAAGCCGTATGACATCTGAGTCCATCCAAAGGGTTTGTTAACGCCTAAGCTACGAGGCTGACCGTAAACCGATCTTTGCTTTGCAGGATTTCTTTTTTGGCATTGCTTACCCACCTGCCTCACCACTGAAATGTATAAATGAGTATAAGAACATAGCTGGGAATTTTTCGCGCGCTTTTTGTATGGCGACAGCGTGCATATATAATTCGATAGACGTACGCCTGTGCTGTATAATATCGTAATATATGCAAAGAAATCTAGAAATTTAGCTAGAACCAACTCAAGAAAGTGGTTCCAAAAAGGCTTCTGAATAGAAAACAAAAAGTAAATGAAGATGAAGACAAAAAACAAAAGAGGAGCTACCGAATTTAGCTAAAGCCATGGACAACGAAAACAACACGGTCAATGAATCAGTAGTTCGCAAAGAGCTGCATTTTTTCTTTAGTCAGTTATTGAATGAACGGTGACGCTGTTGGAAAGGAAATGGTTCATGCTTTAGCTGTGCATTACTCGAGTTATGGATACACTCAGAAAGTTGGGAGAGCATTCAAGAAGCCCTTGGGAAGCATTTGGCTTCGCCTCGTACCACTCTAACGCTTCTCTCGTGCTCTCCCACGTCCCGCGTGCATCCGTAAACACACGCTAAGCATAAACCATTTCGTAAATGGTCCAGCCAAACTTCTTAGACTATAAACCACTTAACCAGCTCTCAATGTTCTTCAGTTTCTGAGCTGCTACTTCCTTACGAGGTTGAGGTTCAAGTTCAGGTAGAAAGTTCTCCGAAGTACCAAAGTTAATACTGCTACATGCTAGCGACGCCGAATCACAACAAGATCCCGCCATTGCCAATAATTGAACAGTTTCGGGTTTGCACGTGGCTGGCAAAGATACTAAGCCGTCTCTGTTAAGATGTGCTAACTCGTGCAGTTGCATCAAATCTGGTTTTTCGTTCTTTCCGACGCTGTATTTCCTTCCTGGATGATTTTCAAGATGTACCACAGGTATCGCCATAAACTTTTTACCACCAGCGTTCGGCTTCCATACCTCGTAAGGGTACGGTTTCTGTTTTTCATTTATACCAGTGCTGCGTTTATTTTCCGTTTTGCTCACAGACTCCGTTTTAATGTTTGGTTTTTCTATCTCGTCCGCCTGTTTAAAACTTGGTCGCTCGTTCGAACCGACGCTAATTCGGCGTCCAAATCGACCTTCCGTGTTGAGCTTTGCCATATTCTGCAATTGCTCAGAATTTGGTTTCTCGTTTGAACCAACGCTATATTTTCGGCGTGACCGGTTGGTAGTTTCTTTGTTGGCACCTATTTTCATTGCTTCAAACAGCCCCGTTGGTATCTCGTTCGATTCCGCGTTCGATTTGCGGCGCCGCTGTAACGCCAACTCGCCATCTGTGTTAGACGTTGGTGTGTAATTCAAGAGATCTAAGGTTGATTTTTGTGCCGAGCCGGCGCTATATTTTCGTCGTGGTCGGCTAGTGATTTCGGTACTGGCGCTTGATTTTGTGTCCTGAGGCAACAAGTCCGAAGTAGGCTGTAACGCGAACTCGCCATCTGTGTTATCTGTGTTAGACGTCGGTGTGTAATTCAAGAGATCCAAATTTAGTTTTTGAATCGAGCCGACGCTATATTTCCGTCGTGGTCGGCTAGTGATTTCGTTACTGGCGCTTGATTTTGTATCCTGAAGCAACAAATCTGAAGTAGGCTTTTCGCCTGACTCAGCACTAGAAGCTGCTCCGAAATGCCGAACGAAACCATCATCTGTGCAAGCGTTACACGTCGCACTGTTTAGCAGTGCCAAATTCGGTTTCTCATTCGAACCCAAGCTATGTCTCTTTCGCGGCGTGTTTATGACCTCTTTCTTTGCACTTGGTTTCCATGGATCAAATAGCTGTTCATTTATTGCGTTTGCTTTCAAGTGATTCAAAACTGCGTTCTTATTCCGACCCAATTGACTTGTGTCATCGTCAACCGGGTTGCACAGAGATGTATTGCCCAAGCTATTCAAATTTGGTTTCTCATTCGTACCAGCGCTGTACTTTCGTCCCGAACGGTGATTGAGCTGATACACCTGAGGAGGCTTCTGCTGTTGTGTGGACAAAACATCTCGACGCCCTATTTCCCGTGCAGAGCCGTCACCTGTTTGGCCCCTGAACGGGGAAGCTGCCGTTAGTGAATCTGTCGTCAATGGGGGCGAATCAAAACTGTCGCAGGAGCGGCGTCTTTGCAAGATTCTGGGATGTTGGCACTTAAATTTAGACGGGGTGTCCATATTCATTTCTTCATTTGCTTTGTTCAGATTAACACTCATGAACTGCACATCGTTGTCATATTTTAAAACTTTTGTGGCTTGCTGTGGTTATGCAATAGGCCGATCCTTCAGTAGTTCTAAATCAGTTGAACATAAGCCTTTCTTAGAGGGCGTGCCTTTCTCGTTAGATATATAGATATATATAACTGTCAACTTGTTCTTCTGGCTGCAAGATCCGGCCTCTCAAAAGGGAACGAACACAGCTGCTCATTTGGCTTGCGTGTTCAGTTCACAATTTAAGATTTGTCGACTCGCCAACTGAATTCTGATAGATTGGAATTGCTACACTCTTTAAATAGTAGTGCTACAGTGTGCACCAGCCGGGTGCACCAGAAACAGCGTCTAATTTGTGGTCCAGAAGTTTAAAAAATACTACAACACGTTACCAGTGGAAACTTGCTATAAATAAACCCAATGCCAATAGCTTTCACATGCACACAATTTTTCTTGGCATGGTCCAGTGTTCGAGGTTTAAGTAGTACGCTGGTCTAATCTTCCAGCAAAGGGAACTATACCAAACTAAAGCAAGGTTACATTTCAGATGAAGACTGAGCTGCAAAAATTGTAATTCTATATTTAACTTTTAACAGTTGTGTGTTGTTATTTTTTATACTATTGAGCTCGGATATCAATTCCTCTGGGATACCTTGTGTTTTTTATCACAAAGAATCAAGCGGACATCGTTTTTTAACACAATCTCTTTTGTCTCCCTGGGTTCATTTTAAAGACAATGCTAGAAGCAATTGACTAATATTGCTAGACAAACGATCCGTGATGTTCTACGAAGTTCAGTTGGCCATTTTAGTTTTATCTCTTTGAGAAGTTGTGGTCTTGCTGTCGTATTAATCGTGAATTTGAATCAATAGCCCATTTCCGAAATACGCTCCACTGCCGACAAACAAAAGCATCGAGTCGAAGCCAAGTGCATGCTCAAAAATACAACAAAAGTATGAAAAGTGAGCACCTAGCTTGATTTCAAAACATTAGTTCTATCTTCGATCCAAAACAATCACCATCAGTACTATTTTGAGTTTTATCTATCTCATTTCGGATCTGTTTTTCATAATACAAAACAAGGCTTAAACTGAGAACAGAAAACTGACGAAACAAAGAAAGGGGTTTCGTTTTTAGTCCGAAGGTAATGCGGTTTTTGACCGACTTAATTTGGATCGACAGACTGCTGTCGTTTGATGCTTTGTATGCGAGTTATGGAAAACAATCTTACGGGGAGGGGGAGGGAGGGGGGATCCATCAGTAGTGAACAACTCAGCCTCTTCAAGTCAATAAATATGTGCTTTTGTGGATGTGTAAGTGTGTGGGGGGCGCACGTAGAACAATTGAGATTTTGTTTATTTTTTATTTTAACTAAGTGCATCATAATGAATTCGAACCGTTGAATGGGACAAACAGAGTTAATATTCGCTGCATAATTTCCATAGGAACAGACCTTTATCACGCTCTTGAAAACATGACGCTAGCACTCTGTAAATGCCAGAAATGAAAAGAGCAGGTCAGAATTAGAGAGTACCGAAAATTTGGTGATTATACTGCAAAATGTGGCGCTGGTAAAGTTTTCAAAAACAGAAAATGTTACAGATAATGTATGGGAATTTTGCATTGGGAGGGCATTGATGCCCTCCCAGCCTCGTTCCCATGCAAATTCTCAAACATTCTCTTTAAAAATTTCTGGATTTATTTTGTCTTCAAAAACCTCACCAGTGCAACAGTTTCCAATACTAAACCCCTAAATTGTTGGTATGTACTAACTTTGACCTGCCCTTTCCATATCTGTCATTTACAGAGCGAGAACATCAGGTTTTTAACTAAATAAAAAAACGTGAGAAAGGTCTATTCACTGATAACTCCTCAGTTTCGGAGGCAAAGCGAGGTTTTTATATGTGAAACGGATAAAATAAATTTTAATTTGCAGTGCGCACTTTCATAATGTTAAAGTGCTGGTGTGCACATTTTCACATAATGCTCTAAGTGCGGATAAGCAGATGAACTGGTGGATGTTAAACGAACTGCAAGCGAAACCATCACGTTTTTATATTTAACGTTTGTAGATTAAGAAACCGCAGAGGAATCCCTTGCTAGGAACTAAAATGGATGAGCAATTACATTCAAGTCCCGTTTTCTCCTGGAAGAACAAGTTTCAGTACGAAAACCAACAGTCGTCAATGATGCAAACTAAAAACGACAAATGTTCAGGTACGCTGAAAATAATGTGTTTCATGTATATCCTGTGGTTAATTTATTAAGGGGTTTCTAGTTTCGTGATGTGTTCGAATCTCTGGTGTCAAATTTATCAGAATGGGTTTGTGGAAGTCAAGTAATATATTGAATTGGCTTGTAGACTGAAAACTACACGGCTCGGAAAAAATGTCGTAAGACTTGGATTGTGGGACAAAGATCCGAGTTGGAAAGATACTGTTTCATCTCTCTAAAGTCTTTCGCGCATTTTTGCACTTTACAATGATATACCTTGTCGCCATCGTGGCCGATTTTGCTGCCTTTTTTAAAAAAGAAACTGTCTGCACACGACAAAACGCTTTACTACGCGAAATCATGCTGCTCTAGTTTTTTTCGTCAGACACAATCTTTAAACCTTAAAGAATTGGGCCTTAATGTATTTAAGGTTACACACTGAAACTGGTTTATATAATTTCCGGCAAAAGTTTAGTAGTTAATTAAAGGTAAAATGATTGGAGAGCTTCAAAATTTCTATTCGCAGTTTAGGAAGCTTGATCAGTAAAAATGCTGCTTCACTATTCCCAGCCGTAGGCTCCGTGTCTTGAACAACTCGTTGCTTCTTTCTTGACCACATGCAATCAGTCAGGTACAATTAATCGTTGTTGCTCACGTTCTTGACTGTTGAGGGCATAGAGGTAGTAACTGAGGCCGGAACTAATTTTTGAACTACCTGTTTCCCTAAAATCAATGGTACTGTTGCATTGTTCTTAGAAGTGGACAGCAACGGACCCGAAAGTCAAGCAGCAACGACAAACTGTAACCGTCCTCTGAGGTTGGGTTTATCGAGGAAACAGAAAGTGAAGCGGCTTCACCCGTACTGGGACAAAAGAAGAGTTGAACTACAACAGATGAAAACAAACACTGACTCTTTTCTTCATCAACGAGAATTTTCACAGACACTTGATGATACTAACGACTGTGATACATTGTAAAATTTTACCTTTTTACCAAGTTCCAAATTGCATAAAAGTTGTATCTGTATTATATGCATCGCTAAATTTTGCAATTGAGATTTGAATTAACACAAATGCCCATTTACTGAGGGGAATTTTACTTTGCCGGCGCAGTTCGTTGTAACAACAAAAGCGCATTTAGATGCACAATATATTGACATGGAAACATTTTAAAGTAAAACTTTGCTTACACCACCTTTATCGCTAATTTATTTTAGTTCAAAATATTTCAAATTCATTTACACTTTGTTAAACAGTTTTACAAAATTACAGTTGTTTTGGACTATTTCAATAAAAATCGTCGAGATGAACTGTGTTGATTGCTTATTGAAAATCCATACAACAAATTTTCCTTTCTGTTACCTTTACCAAACCATATAAACTGAAGGAATTCCTGCTATAAAAAATGCATTACATTTGTCAACTAGATTTTCAATCTCTTTACAAGAATGGGTCAAGCTTGCCAGTTTCAGAGTTATCAGCAGTCTAATTCTGTTATTATTCGATTATAACAAAAGTAGCATCAGTCGCCACGCCACAGTTGTTGTCCTTCTGTGACATAAGTACGTAGCCATCATTTCCCCAGTGAGTTGACCAAGAGTTTTTCACCAGCCAATAGGGTTCTCCATCCAATGTCCCATAACCAACAGCTAACACTGCATGATCAAGGTCCTCGCTCTTGTTACCTTAAGAAACAGAAAATAATGGGCCAGTCTCACACGAGGCATACAGTCGTACTATTCTCACACTAGTTACAAAATCAATGAAGCAGACGTGGAAGAAACCACCAGAAGCAGAAGAACGGTACATTCTAGTGCGAGCCAAAACGACGGAAGCAAAAGGGAATCCAGATTCAGGACAAAAGCCTCATTTACAGGTTGTTGTCTTGTTGTGCTCACTCTAAGAACGGCCACTGCTTTTGGCTTAAGCTTTTGCTTCCGTCTTCTTTGACTTACACTGGCATGGAAAGGCGTAAGCTCAACAGACACAGAAACGATTACGAACGAAAATGGCAACTTGTCCTTCAATCTCCGTTTCCTGTCTCAAACTTGAACGGCACGCTCCTCCTGTCTTTGCTTCTGTCTATGCTTCTGCTTTTATCGCAAGTGTAATCAAGGCTTACACAAAAAACTGGCAAAATATATCTAGTATTATGAGGGTAAACTGACAATGTATTGCAGCACCTAAATTACCCAGATGGAATAAAATAGCACATCCCGGGGAACTTTAAAACCATCTCTTAAATCAGCGTAAGCCAGATAAACATTTGTAACTTCTCCCCGACAAATTAGCAGAGAAAATGAAGAAAATACTATTGAAAAGCAGAGTGAAGCATGATAAAACTGTTTAGAATCGAACTAAAAATGATTAATTATGTAGCTGCAATTTATGTTATGAGAAGTTTAGTAAAAGAAACGTAATTCATCTATGCGTAGTCATTTCCAAGTGCGGTAGATTTCACTGAAACAAGTTATTGAGTTATTTCAGTTCAAAGACAATGAAAAGATAACATAAGAGATCACTACCAATTGTTTAATTGTCCGTTCCAGATGAGGACTACGACATGAAAGTACGAAGATAATACGATATTGATTACATACCACACTTCGGCTCGTAGTATACTCCACTGGAATAGAACGCAAATGATCTGTGAGATGCGTCAATACCAACTGAGGTGGGGCCCTTTGTGGCGATGGCAATTTTCAGCGCATTCAGATCACCTGAAGTGACATTCACGTAGTTTGAAATTTTTGCCCCAATCTTTGCCTCCTCAAAGTGACAGTAGCCGTCCTGCAACACAACAAATGTGTCTAGTGAACTACTATTATTTACATGTAAACAAATTTTTAGTATCTATGCAATTCAAATAACAGAGTATCCTACTAGTAATTAATAGTCGGGAGACTATGTAGTTTTTTTTATAAAATGCAGTAATAACGTAGCTCTATTGACTCTTATTTTGTTCGTTCAACAAAACAGCTCTTTTGTATTTACTTGGTTGTGTACTGTTGTTGTGTAGGTGTTGGTTTTTATTGTGGTAAATGTCGTTTTGCGCATTGTTTCCTCTTGTAAAAAAAACACTGAAAAATACATGACTGACTTTGCGCAATTTGGTGCCTCCAAAGCAACTGCCTTATTCAAGACAAGCCGGCGACCAGCGAATTTTACCGCCTATTGCGCTGTTAACGCCGGCCAAAAACTTCTGTGTCATGCTAACTTCTTATGCGGGTTTTGTTAGCAAACTCGCGCAGATCGTGCCAACCACTTCCACAAGTGGGCCTTCTACAGTACTTCACAACATAATGACAACCAGGACATGTAAGGTTCCACGTGTGATTTTGTACCTGTGCCAGGTATTGGCCATAACTGTACTCTGTAGCAACGCCTCCGTGTTTCATCATCCATTCATATGACCGCCATTCCTCACCACCATCACAACCATTATTTCCAAATCCCCAGCTGCAGTCCATCAAATTCTGTTGCGACAGCCTGGTCAGGTTTCCAGTCTATAACGGTCACGTCCAAAAATTAGTACATTACCAGCAGGGCCGTAGCAAGCCTTGGAAAACTGGGGGGGCACCGCCAAGAGCCGATGGTGTCAGCCTTTTAGGGGGGTTCGGGGGCATGCTCCCCCGGGAAATTTTAAAATTAGTTTAATGTCTAAAAACGTGATTCCTGGGTTTTAAATGCCATTTGAAAAAAAATCAGAGTGTCTAAAACTAGTAAAATATGTCAAGTTTTCTTAAACTTAGAGCAATTTTCTGAGCTTGATACATTTGATACATTTGCTGGAAAAAAACTGGTGGGGTACGGCCCCC